>QANW01005443.1:112440-147812 GCA_003254865.1 Dryas drummondii
GAGAGAGAGAGAGAGTAGTCCGTGAGAGGGGAGAGAGAAAACTGAAAACAAATTTCAGTTTTTGGGTTTTTAAAACTTAGCCTGAGCAAAATTACAATTTTGCCCCTCACTTCAAAAGCCCGTAACTCACAAACCAAAACTCGAATTGACGCACAGTTCGCGTCTATGGACTCGTGGGTTCGAGATCTTTCCAATGGGTCAAAAGTCAAAATCAAAAGCCACCTAATTTTAAAAGTCAACTTTGGATGAAGCCCAATTTAAAAGAAAATTAAAAATTAACCCAAAACCCTTTTTATTTTCTAAATAAATCTCAAAATCTTTAAAATAAAATTCAACATCCTTAAAAAAAACTCTTAAAAATTTAAATTTCTAGTGAAAATTTGGGTCGGGTCGTTACAGCTAGTTATTTTCTTTTCTTTGGTGAATAATCAAGCTAGTTTAATGAATCTTTATTTCTTTTTAATTATGTGATAAAGATTGAACAAAATTTTTCGATTCATCACATATATCATGAATTGCTGTCAATCAATGAGGCCTTCCACAATGGTAAGCTTGAGCTTGAGAGTGACAGTGAGAGGAAACTCTTATTTTGTCTACAGTAGGCCGGAGGTATGAGAATGAGGGTGAGTGAGAGTGGGAGTTTAGGGCTAGGTAAGGGTCCGGCTGAGAGTGAGAGTGTGTGAGTTTTAAATTTAAGTGGGCCCCACCAAATTTGAAAAGACTATGAAGGGCTTATGAGAAATTCAAAATGCTAAAGCATTGTCCGGAAATGTGAAAGAAGGCAGGGGCAAATCAATCCATGCGGAGGGAAGGAATAAAGTGGCCGACAAGCCACTATTCACCACAGCAGCTGTCTGCCACTCTCTGGGACGCGCGCTTGACACACACGGATGGCCACGATCTTGTGACTGTTGCAGATCAACGGTCACCAATTAAAGCCCGGTTTCAATTAAAAAAAAATACAAGCCAGCAACATGTGGCAGCATTTGGAGGCTCAGATTAATCTATTCGTTGGAGATCAACGGTTACAATTAATTGACCGTTATAATGCAATTAAAAATACAAAAAATATTTAAAAATTCTGAAAAATTTATAACGGCTATTTCATCACTTTTCCTATAAATTGAGCATTCACACCTCATTGTTTCACAAATCTATCTATCCAATTCATTCATTTTATCAATCTATCCAAATCACCTCACTTTTCTTAGAAATTTTTTTTTTTCCAATCATGAAAAAAGCAAAGATAAAGAATTGGTCTAATGAAGAAGAGGTAGCGCTTGTTGAAGCTTGGATGGAAAATTTGGAAAATTGTGAAATCGGATCTAATCAGAGAAACATGGAATTTTGGAATAAAGTGTACGATCAATTTATTTGGAGATATCCTCTCGCCGTGAGGAATGGGAGACAAATTGGGGCGGTCTTGGCTCACTTCAAGAAAATAGAGCAAGCCACCTCGAAATATCATAAACGTATCTTGGCGGCTGAACGATCACGCACTAGCAGGCAAAATCAAATTGATACTGTGAGTTTTGTTGATTAAACTCAACATAAATGCCTCATTTACTTAATTTTTGCTAGTTAAACTCAAATTTTTTGTTAATTAAATTCACATATTTATGTTTGATCAATATGTGTACTATATTTCAAATTGTGTGTACTTTATTTTTGCTAGTTAAACTCAAATTTTTTGTTAATTAAATTCACATATTTTCGTTTGATCAATATGTGTGTACTCTATTTCAAATTGTGTGTACTTTATTTTTGCTAGTTAAAATCAAATATTTTTGATAATTAAATTCACATATTTATATTTGATCAATATGTGTGTAATTCCTTTCAAATTGTGTATACTTTATTTTTGCTAATTAAACTCAAACATTTTTGTTAATTAAACTCAAAAATTTTTTTTAATTAAATTCAAATATTTGGATACCATTTATAATTCATTAATTTGTTTTCATATTACTAGGTGAGCTTTACCAACGCACGATACCAAGCAACAAACTCGGGAAACCGTCCTTTTGCTTGGCACCATTGTTTTGCTAAGATGCAACACTTTGTGAAGTGGCAACATGCACAAACCGACACCCCCACTGATGCTGATACCGAAGCTGAAGCGGTTCAATTGAGCGCGGATGAGGATGCTCCGGCCTTTCAACCACTTAGCGGTAGTCGCCCGAGGCCACCTGGCAGAAACAACTCCAAGAGGGCCAAATAAGTTGATACTAACGATGATGACCTTTCTGATAGTATCAGGTTTCTTTGTCAAGGGCAGAAGAACATAGCTGCTTCACACGATCGATTAATCAAAGAGCACACCGATTTCAAACAAAAGCAGCAAGATTACGAGGTCATGGGCAAGGACCCCACCACTATGCACGGAGAACAACGAACGTTTTGGGAGGCACGACAGCGTGAAATTTTGGCGAGGTGGAATGCAAGTGCTGCTAATGAGGCCAATCAGGGCACATCAAGCTCGGGAGGGTACTTCCCCAACACTGACTTTTCACAATATGACTGATGTGTCATTGTTTTTCCAACTGTGTCTGTCGTGTACTTTATGTTTCCAACTATGTGTGTGCTGTACTTTATTTTTTCAATATGTATGCATTTTATTATGAATTGAAATAAAATACCCTATTATTGAATATGTCTTGGATTCCTTTACTTTTCCAAGATGATAAGATAGCCTATTATAACTGATGATAAGATTCTGATTCGTTTAACTTTCAAAGATGATAAGATTCTGATTCGTTTACATTATCACACCTAGTCTATAAATTTCACGATGTCTAAGTTTACCAATTCACCCTGTTTAGTAATCTTAGAAAATTTGTTTACACTATGCTTCAGGATGTCTACCCCCAACGATTATGATTCAGATAAAGAGATGTTTCAGGCACAACTAGACATGTACGATGACCAGCTCACAAATATGACGGCATGTGCCATGGCTACTTATCGACGACATACACAACTCAGTCAAAGAAGGCCAATACATGGAGGCACATCCCAACCACGACGATATATCCCTCGAGACCGACAACTAGGCCATGGTCTTATCATGAGCAACTATTTCGACCCTGAAGCAAGATATACTGAAGAGATGTTTTGACGGCTCTATCAGATGAAGAAATCACTGTTCCTAAAGATGATGCAAGATGTGTGCAACAAAAATGTCTACTTCCAACAAAGACAAGACTCTACTGGAAGATGAGGCTGCACGCCAGAGCAAAAGCTGACTTCAGTCATGAGAATGCTCTTCGCTGGGAACTCAGCTAATGCCCCAGATGAGGAGGGCTTCCAAATTGCCCAAACCACAGTGTTTGAGTCATTCAAGAAGTTCATAAAAGTTATTTCGGAGGTGTGCGAAGCGGAATACATCCGCACACCAACAGTGGCTGATCTCCAACAATTGTTGCGTAAGGCCAAAAAAAGAGGATTCCCAAGTATGCTAGGGAGTCTAGATTGCATTGGGAATGGAAAAATTGTCCAGTAGGACAACAAAGGGCATATCAAGGCCATTATCATACCCCAACTGTGATATTAGAGGTAGTTGTCAGGTACGACACATGGATTTGGCATGCCAATTTTGGTTTTCCAGGGAGCAACAATGACATCAACGTATTGGATGGCTCACACCTTTTTGATGATGAGGAGCAAATCCGAAACCATCAGATCAAGTATAAGGTTAATGACAATGACTACACAATGGGGTATTATCTAGTGGACCGAATCTACCCTAAATGGGCCACACTTATACAAACAATAATGAATCCGGTAGGAGAGGTAAGTCAGCTATTTGCAAGATATCAAGAGTCCTACCGGAAAGATGCCGAGAGGGCATTCGAGATTCTATAAAAGCCCGCTAGAGGATGGAAAGCCAATGATCTGAGCTATATTATGAAGACATGCATAATTTTGCACAACATGATCATTGAGGACGAGCGTCCAGAGAACGAGGACAATGAATCAGACGATGACATTGACCACGTTCAGGAAAGGATCTCCCAGGATGTGGCACGGTATGACACTGAACCATATGATGGAGGCCAAAGTTATTAGCCAATTCTTTTAGAGCAACGGCTTTCCCAGGTTAGGTTGATACAGTCAACAGCACTGCACCAGCAACTGAAGAATGATCTGGTCAAGCACCTTTGGACGTGAGAAGCAAGTTGTGGCCAGCAATGAACGCCGAAATGTTGAAGATGTCTCCAATACCATTGTGTATTTGTTACTGTCGTTTTGTATTTGTTTGTGTTTGTTTTTTGTTTTATTTGTTTATGTTTATTTGTGTTTGTTTGTGTTTGTCTTAATTTTTTTTTTTCTCGTTATAGTCTTTAGTTGTTTTAGTGTGATTTCCTTTATATGTTTATCGTTGTTAATTTTATGTACTCGTTCTAGTCTTTACAATTAATTGTGTTGTGTTTACCATTTTAATGCATTTCAAACGGTAAAAAAATAGCTAACAACTTGAAAGACCATTGGTGGAGACAAAATATAAAATTTATAATTTAGGTAATAAAATTAAAAATCCAAATATAGTCAATATTGACCTTATATTAAAGATCTCTTTAAAATAAAACTAATGGTATAATTTTTATAAATATTTAATCTTTAAATTATAACTTAACTATAACTTAATCTAACTGAGGCTTCATTTAATTATGTACAACTACATTACTTTCAACTCTTACTCTCAGCACCACTGCAGCTTCAGCACATATCACTCTCACTCTCAGGACAAAAAATCACTTTTCAGGCCATGTCTCACTCTCACTCTCACCACTGTGGATGACCTGACAAGTATTAATGTCTACCCACTCTCATCCAAATACAAATTCCATTCCTTAGTTTCATTTCAGTTTTCAACCTACTTTAGGCAATTAGTGAAGTATAATATATATTATGCTCCAAATTTGGATCTCAAATAATAGGCAGTATTTCATATATTTACATATGGGTCACCTTTGAGGTTCATTTATTGTCACACCCAGAACTGGTAGTGTAATAGCGGCACCCGTTCTAAAGACTCCGAGACTATATTACTTCTTACTTGCGAGTATACAATCCCAAGTTCCTTAAAACGAGTTAGCCCTTTTTGGTGTTGTGCTTAGTTGGATCAGAGTAGTAAAGTGCAACAAAATAAATTGCTGAACATACCTCATTATATATTAGAAAGAAACCAAACCAAGAGGGTTATATGTTCAATATACATTAAACCCATAAACAACATAAATAGTAAATAAATATAGAAATAAAAAAGATGCCAGGATATTCCAACTCATGCCAGAGCGATTCAGCCATCTATAAAGTGGTGCAACAAACTGGACTCATGGGTGGTTGATGGGGAAGGCCACCTACAAGGACGAAGAAGAAATATCACCACTGATCCGAAGAAATATCACCACTGATCCAAAGAAATGATTTAAACTAGATAGCAAAGCTGAAACTGACAAGCTGCAAGTGCCACGTCCATGACCTCAATCCAGATCATCAACAACTAGGTTATCTAGGAGTAGGCACGGTCTAGTTCGGCCCGATTCTCCCCTAGAACCGTGTGCCACTCCGAAAGTGACTCCCTGGTCTGGTTTGATGCTGAAAACTAAGGAGGGAGGAGAGAAAACCAAACCAGACCATTTAGGTCTGGTTCGGTCCGATTCTCCACAGCGGTTTTGGGCTCGATTTGGGGAGGCGGAGACCAGAGGGAGAGAGAGAGAGAGAGAGAGAGAAGGAGGAGGTGAGCATGATGGCCAGGAATGACAAGTCAACAAGGGAGGAGATTGACTTTGCTCTACATCGATCCCTCCTCAATGATGGCTGGATGGGCAATCGAAGCCCATGGGAAAGACAAGGAGAGGACGACGAGCCTCTGGTCGCCGGTCTCATCACCACCTGTAGTCGGACGACACCACACTTGCCAGCCAAAGGGCCAGTGTGAGAGAGAGTTGCAGAGAAGGAGGAGAGCACATAAGAGATGAGAGAGATAACAAGAAAAAAAATGAAAAAAAAAAAAAAAAGTATACGTGAAAGTGAGGAATTTTTGTTTTAATCTAAAACTGATTTTAAATTTCAAAATATCTTGATTGTAATAATACAAAACTACCCCTCACTTCACACATTCGTAAAACCCGAATCGTAGCTCCGATTCACGAATGATTCTTGTCTACAGGCTCGTGGGCTAGAGACTTGTCCAAGTTCAAAACCAAAAGCCTAATAAAACACAAGGTCAACTTTTGGGTCAAACTAATTTAAAACAAAAATTTTAATTAACCTAAAGCATTTTGTTTATCAAATAAATAATTAATAAAATCCCCAATAAAAATACGGGGTCTCACAGTTGGGGTTTGGCCAGATTGGGGTTTGGGCAAATTAGGGTTTAATACCCTAAACAACCATAAACTTTATACCCTATACTATATATAACATATAAATGAGAACATCATCTTATCTTGAGTCCACCATTCAATGATCAGAACCGTCTATGTTTTAAAAAATCATTCAAAGATCAGTTATACAAAAAAGCATCCAAGCATCAGTATGCCTATGAATATATTGTATATACTTGAATATCACAAGTGGCTAACCGATGTAGTAGGAATTCACAATTTGACTAAGATCAAGTGTAACAACTCGTCCCAAATTTCACTAGAAATTTGACTTCTTAATTGTTGTGGACTTAAGAAGCGTAGAAGGAAGTTAAGTTGTGGGACCCAAAGAAATTTTCTATAAATTGTTGGGAGATTTTTGGATAGAGTTTATGCCCTTTATGGAAAATTTGGCCTTTCAAGGAAATAAATTGAAATGTATACTTGAAAAATGTGATTTTGGCATGGTTAAATAGAGTTTGAGCTCACAAACGCATAGGCGAAGACAGATCTTGAATCAAAGTTTCGTACGAGAATATATCAGTGTGGGAAGTATGAGGGTATATTGGTAATTTTGGAAGTAATCACCCAAAATTAAACCAGAATATTTTGGAACTTTTCAGTTTAGAAAAGTTAAAAAAGAGAGAGAGGAGGGAGACACAACACACTAGCCCGACCCCCACAACTGAGCTCCCACCTGTGCGCACTCCCAAGCCCCACTTCGTGTTGATTTCTCTACCTCAAGTGCAAGGTTGCCAAGTTTTAGTATGGAAATGGAAGTAGGGGTTGTCGTACCCAAGAAATTAGATTGGGACTTCAACCACAAAGTAGATTAATTTTAGGGTTATAAAACTAACAAAGAACCTATTATGTACTATGCAAAGAAAAGACTAACATAATAGTATGTGAAAATGTGTAGTCTTGAGTTATTGTTTGGTTGATTTATGATAAGTAATACTAGAATTCGAAACTAACAAATGGAAATGCAAGAAAATTCAAATAGAAATTAAATTCAATGATGATGAAGGATTTTGGGTTATTAGGAGTTCACACTAACTTTTTCATGCAACAAATAATACATTAAGTGATTATGTCATATTAGATATATTAGATTCCTTCCTAACCCCCGGCCAAGGTAAATCAAGGCACATCCACATTCATGTTATCAACTACCCAAACCAAGGTGATAACTAACTACCTAAGATTCATGTTATAACAAACCTTAGGTGCACAAAGTTCTAAGGATGAGAAATCATGTGATAGATTTTACCAAAAATAGAAAGATGCCTTTTTGACCATTTGTTCTTTTACTGATAGGATTTCTAAGCTGTTTTTGCAATGCAATTTGAGTGCCCAAAACAACCCATAAAATTTTGTTTAATATATCAAATTAAAGCCCTGGATGTCTTCTTTCCAACCATAGGTCACTTGCCCAAATTCAAGCTCGGACCAAAACGTTATGCCCCAAACAATGGAGGTGACTCACTTCTACTCGGGTGCAGTTTGGGCTGACTTTGAAATTCAAAATGAACACCATAGAAGTCTTCAAATGTCACAAAATTAAACTTGGGAAAACTTCAAGGTGTTAGCTTCCATCTCCAATTGGATTTATGTCATCTATTAAGGAGAATAAATGGTGCAATTTCACAATTTATTGCTCGAAAGTCAAAAACACAAAACTAAATGAAATTTAAAGTTTTTATTCAAATGAACTCACAAAAACTAAGTAAGAGGAATATAAAAGGATGTAAATTCATGAACATATCACTCCGGCCACCACCGGTGAGTCCCCCACGCCAGCGTCGTTCAGTCCCTCATTCATCCTCCTGCGTGCATAGAAACAGCCTAGAAGACACCTTATGCCGCTAGTTTCTTCTTCAATTTCCAGCCAAATTCTGGCTCCGATCACCCAAAATTTTGGTGGGTTTCTTCTTCTCTAGTGTATGGGCTTTCATTCCCTTATGGTTTGGTGGATTAATTTTGAGTATTTGTGGAAGATTGAAATTGAGATTTAACATTCATTTCGGTTTCCCTTTGGAATTCGAAATTGGGGGTTAATCTTGATGTGTTTTGGACAATCTCCACCCCTTAGAAAATTTAATTGATGATTAGAATTAGTAATTTAAATAAATTTGGAGAATTTATGATATTTGAGTTAGGAACTGCCATTGTGGGTGGCGACGGCGGTGGTTCCGACCACCCAACCGTCAATTCCTTTGGATAACATGAAATTAAGTTGGTTATTGATTTTAGTTAGTTGAAAGTTATCCGAGTTGACAAAACTTCAATTTAGACGTTAATTGGGTACTTTTTGGGTATCAAAACGACTCTCAGACAAACCCTGGCCGAGGTATATTGTACATGAAGTGTAAGACTCCGTATTTTTCAAGGAGTTATTTTAAATATTTTGCGAATTTATTTTAAACATTTTGGGAATTTATTTGGAAATTTAAAAGGTTTCGATTTCATTTTTAATTTTTGTTTTAAATTGGGTGTGACCCAAAGTTGACTTTTAAATTGAATGGGCTGTTGATTTTGACTTTGGGTCTGTTGGCTAGGTCTCGAGTCCACGACTTCGTAGACACAAAGCACGCGTTGATCGGAGTTACGGTTCGAAAGATACGGACTTGTGAAGTGAGTGGTAAACTTGTAATTTTTACGAAAGTGGGTTTTAAAAACTCAAAAAAATCAGATTTCATTTTCTCTCTCTCTCTCTCTCTCTCTCTCTCTCTCTCTCTCTCTCTCTCTCTCTCTCTCTCTCTCTCTCCCCGGTCTTCTCTCCGCCGCTCCTCTCTCTCAGCACTTCACCGTCCGGCCACCCCATGACCGGCAACGGGCACCGGCGACCTCCTCTTGCCGTCGCAGACTCCCAGCAACCCTCCCCTTCGCCGACCGACTGCTATGGACCGAGAATCAACACAAAATAGGGCCGATCCTCCCCACCGACGATCTACGTTTTCTGGCCACGACGCGACACCGGACCACCTCGGTCCTCCTCCCCTCTTCAGCGAGTTCATCCTTGGCCTTCCCTGGCTCCGACGAGCCCGCACGGCGACGGATCGAAGAGTTTGGGCCGCGGCTGCTCCGGCAAATTTCTGCGATTCCAGCGACATTTAGCGTCGGCCCAGGTATCAAAATTGATCCCCTCGACCTCCTCTCGCTATTGGTTGCCTCAGTTTGAGCTGAAAGTTGATTATTTGTAAAACCCAGGTTTGGGCACCCTCGGCCAGCGTGGATTCTGCCTCGTGCAGCGGCGATGACGACTCAAACACTGTGTATTTGGCCTCTTCCCTGCCACTTGAACCTATTGAGGTGAAATTTTAGTCCGAGTGTGCGTTGTTGTGTTTTCTGTGAATTGCGCAGCCACCGTGCGTGGTGATTGCCGCCCGTTTCGCTCGTTCAGTGGCTTATTTGTATTTCTGAATTGTATTTGTTGATTGTCTGGTCTTAACAGTTACACAGGCTCGGGAAATCTCATTTCTGATGTCGTTATGCTGCCGGATTTGAGATCTGAGCAAAGGAGCCAAGAAGGGCGTTTCGGTCTTTTCGCGTGGTTAGACTGTGAGTGAAATTAGTTAGTTTAACTTTTTGCTGGATTTCTTGTGTGCATTTGTTTGCTAGGACTTGTTTTGACTAGGACTGGGTAAGTCTAGGCTTGAACCTTGAGGATGGAATTGATGAATGGATTATGCATTGAGGTTATGAGTTAGAAAGTGAACGATTCGAGATTGAGGTTAATAGTTGACGTTTAGGCATTTGAATGGCATAATGATTAATTTTATTATTGGTGGGATTTGATTTGATTACGAGGATTTATGATTTATCTTGATACTTGGATAATTCGTGATGCAATTATTATGTGATTGAATATTTATTGGATATTATTGTGGATTATTATTAAGTATGGAACTTGAGGATTTTTATTAAGGATAATCATTATCTCGTCATTTCACTCATACAAGCTCTAGTGAGCTTACCGGGTTTGTTGTATAACTCGGTGCACCATGGATGTGGTGTAGGGTTTGTGTTTTACAGGTTAAGCAGGCTGAGGAAGCAGTGGGGAGAAGACGAGGCAGTGAGACCCATTCCATTTTGATTTATATGATTGATTTTATACAGTGAATTTTATATAAATGTTTTGGGCTCGCACTCTGATTTATCAAATGTATTTATTTATTATGTTAAGTGCATGGCTCATTTTTTGAAAAGAGGTTTAAATGTCAAGGTTTCAGTGTTTTATGGGCTCGAGGTTCGAGGCGTTACATGAAGTTTATTTGAGTAAAATTGACGGATTAAAAAGTTTGGGTGTTGTTGTATTTTGAGCCGGGAAGGATATATATTGGATTTGAGTTTATGAGCTTTAAGAGAATTTAGAAATTTACCATTGAAAATAAAAAGGTTGAACGAAGTGTTTAGATTCACACATGCACATTAAATTTATGATTGAACCAAGCCTAATTTCATGTGTTATCATCTGTCTTATAGGCAACAACCTTGTAACGACCCGAACCAAATTTCACTAGAAATTTAAATATAATTTAACTATGGTTTTAAGAGGTTTCTAAAGGATGTTGAATTGTGAAGCCCGTAGTTTTTTTAAAAGGTTTATTTGAAAAGTATTTTAAAGATTTTGAGATTTATTTAGAAACTAAAAAGGGTTTTGACTTAATTTTTAGTTTTTGTTCTAAATGGGGCTTGATCTGAAAATTGACTTTTAAAATTAGTGGGCTTTTGTTTTGACTTTGGGCTTGTTGGGAAGGTCTCGAGTCCACGAGTTCATAGACACGTAGCACACATCATTTCGAGTTACGGTTTGAGATATATGGGCATTTGAAGCGATGGGCAATTTTGTAAAATTGACGAATTTGATTTAAAAATCCAAAATCAGACTTTTAAAGGGGATTTCTTTCTCTCTCTAGAATTTTCTACAACATTCTCTCTCCTTTTATTTCTCTCTCCTCGCACCATATCTCTCTCTATCTTCTCTCCCCGCAACCCACCCCTGCACACCTGGCCAGCACCACCTAGATCACCGTCGACCACCATTGGCCTCACCGGCCTCACCGGAGTGAACCCCCAGGTGCCGACTACCCCCCTGAGCCTACTATCTCTCTCTCCTCATCTTCTCTCTCCCCGTGTTCTCTCTCTCTGCAATCTCTCTATGTGTAGCACCTGCCATGAACGCCGGCCTCCTTTCGCAGTCGCCAACTTCCGACGAGCCTCCCCCGACACCGACCACCTTCCCCAACACCTCCTCCAACCAGCCCAGCCCCACCCGCACAGTAACGACGCCAGAGACACCCCTCTATCTCGTCAGACTCCGGCCAAGCTCCGACGCCATCCACTTCGAAAATAGCTGGGTTTTCTTCCCTTCTCAGTGGACTTTCATTCTTTCATGATTTGGTTGTCTGATTTTGAGAATTTGATGAAGATTGAATTTGTGGGGTTTAAGGCTATTTTCGAGCCTTCTTGAAAATTGGTTTTGGGGATTTTTGTTGGATAATTATTGGACAATATTCACCCCTTTGAACCCCAATTGAAGATTAGAATTTAGAAAGTTGTGAAATTCAGAGTATTTGTGGAAGTTTGAGTTGGGGCTTTAGGGCCATTTCTGGATTTCTTGGGTTTTTGGATTAGAGGGTGTTCTTGACAAGACTGCCCCCAGATTTCCACCCTAAAAACCCAGAGAGGTCATGTGGGATCCAAAATCAAAGAAAATCCTACCGAAAATTCGGCTGAACCTCCCATGAAAATGTACTAACCCAAAACTTTCAATACCTGTAAAAGCACTTCTAAAACATCAACCACTTCTACCACAACCAAAAAGGGTCTCAGACCCAACAATTTCAAAGAAAACCAATTTAAAATTTAAAAATGGTTATCAGAGCCACTATTCTATTACAAGGAATTTCTACAAAAATTAAATGGCGCCTACAGGATCCGAGCCGGAAGATAGATGTTATTGGTTCGACCTCCACCAAAGCTACTACTTGGGGGGACAATTTAAGACAAAGCAAGATAACTTGTGAGATAACTCAGTGAGTGGACAGTTTAACGAAAACAAAAGTAAACTTCCTGTCTTTAGAAAAATCCTTCAAAAACCACGTTTAGCTCTAAGACCTCACGTCACTCTTTGAAATCCCCCATTTTAAAATACGTTTTGGAACATTTCCCAAATGATCAAAAGAAAAAAATATATCAAATATTCTTTATAATGAACTCTTTCACAATTTAACAAAAACCTTACATCATCAACATAATCCCAATAGAAAGGTTCTTTATAATAACTTCAACTTTGAAATTCCTTTTTGAATATAGAAAATAACTAAAAATATTTTTATCTAATAAAGTTTTTAGTAAAAACGTTGGCCATATAAGCACCCAATTGACAGGCTCCACATTGGTACCGTTACAAAACCGTCGCACCAAGTGCACCGTCTACATAACCTTCCACCCGTATCGTTGCAACGTCGTCATACAAGTGGACTTACGGTGGCCCTTGTACCCTCGATTCGCCGTCGTACAACAAGCCAAAATGTCGTATGTGCACGTAGACCCTAAACCTTCTACCTGCATCGTCGCAACGCCGTCATGCAAGTGGACTTACGGTGGCTCTTGTACTGTCGATTCGCCGTCGTACAATAAGCTAAAGTGTTGTATGTGCACGTAGACTACCCCCAAAGGGCGAGGCATCCCGACACACGGCCCAAAGCCTATGTGTGTGCTGTGATGGGTCCAAAAGACCTACTTAGCTTAAAAATCGATGGGTACTTAGACGACATTTAAATAATTTGTACATTTGATAACCCTTAAGCCCTAAACCTTAAAACATTTATAACAAAACTTTTTTTAATATAACATAAGTACTCATAATAATTCAAATATAATCCTTTATTTTCCAAATCGATAAGCTTTCGAGTATTTTACCGAATAAATCCCATAAATTTTGCAAGCAAAAGAAAATCCACTCACAAATTGTTCTTATTCAAATAAAGCTCAAGATAATAATATGAATAAATTCATGAATTTATAAAAACATTCATAAAACAAAGTCCACTCATAGTGAGAATCCTAGCTCCGATCCTCCGCCGAATCGTTTCGGGCTACGGTCGTCTCGCCTATAAAATAGCACAATGAAATACATTTAGTTCCGACTCAAACACATTTAAAGTGTGTATGTGTGTATGTGTGTATACGAAGCTTAACGTCCTACCCAACTCACATTCTTCATGACGGTTAGAAATTGCTCTTTCTAAACTATGACACTCTCACACCTATTGCCAAACCTTCCCGACTCAAACTCACGACAACCACGTTCTAAAATTTAACCATACACTGAAAGAAACTCTGCACGTGCCCTACCTAAATTGATAATTCGTCTGAGAGTTAATTCGTTAACTAAAAAGTGTCCGATTACGACCCAAATTGAAATTTCTGTCAACCCAGGGGGCATCCACCTATTCAAAAAAAAACATTCCAACTCAGTAAGGATCTGTTTTTCATATTATCTAAAGGAAGTGGTGGCTGGGTGGTTGAAGCCACCGCTATAGCTGCTCAAAGTGGCAATACAAAACCAAAATTCACTATTTCTCCAAAATTTCTCTAAGTTTTCAGTTCTAACAACAAAATTGGAGTTCTTAGAGATGAAACTCATCCAATAAAACATCAAGAATACCCTCTAATCCAAAAACCCAAGAAATCCTGAAATGGCCTTTAAGCCCCAACTCAAATTTTCATAAATACTCCGAATTTCACAACTTTTTAAATTCTAATCTTCAATTGAGGTTCAAAGGGGTGAATATTGTCCAATAATTATCCAACAAAAATCCCCAAAACTAGTTTTCAAGAAAGCCCGAAAATAGCCTTAAACCCCACAAATTCAATCTTCATCAAATTCTCCAAATCAGACAACCAAATCATGAAAGAATGAAAGTCCACTGAGAAGGGAAGAAAACCACCTATTTTCGAAGTGGATGGTGTCGGAGCTCGGCCGGAGTCTGACGAGACAGAGGGGTGTCTTTGGAGTCGTTATTGTGCGCGTGGGGCTGTGCTAACTGGAGGAGGCATCGGGGAAGGTGGTCGGCATCGGGGAAGCCTCGTCGGAAGTTGGCGACTGTGAGAGGAGATCGGCGTTGATGGCCAGTGCTACGCACAGAGAGTTTGCAGAGAGAGAGAACACTGGGAGAGAGAGTAGGCTCGGGGGGGTGGTCGGCACCTGGGGGTGACGCCGATGAGGCCAGTAGTGGTCGACGGTGAGCTGGGTGGTGCTAGCCAGGTGAGCAGGGGTGGGTTGCAGGGAGAGAAGACAAAGAGAGTGTAGGGAGAGAGAAATAAAGGGAGGAGAGAGAATTTTCTGGAAAATGCTAGAGATAAAGAGATCCTCTTTTAAAATAAAATCTGATTTTGGATTTTTAAACCCAATTTGTCAATTTTATGAAATTGCCCCTCGCTTCAAACGCCCACATCTCTCAAACCATAACTCGGATCGATGCGTGCTACGTGTCTATGAAATCATGGGCTCGAAACCTATCCAACGGACCCAAAGTCAAAGACGAAAGCCCACTAATTTTGAAAGTCAACTTTGGAGTCAAGTTTAATTTAAAACGAAAATTTAAAATAAATCTAAAACATTTGTTTTCTCAATAAACTCCCAAAGTAAAAAATAAATAAATTTTCCAAGGTTGCAAAAACTGAACCTCCTTGAAATCCTCTTAAAACCAAAGTTAAATAAAATTTAAACTTTTAGTGAAATTTGGGTCGGGTCGTTACAGTTCTTGATGTTTTATTGGATGAGTTTCATCTCTAAGAACTCCAATTTTGCTGTTAGAACTGAAAAGTTAGAGAAATTTTGGAGAAATAGTGAATTTTGGTTTTGTACCGCCACTTTGAGCAGTAACAGCGGTGGGTTCAACCACCCAGCCACCACTTCCTTTAGATAATGTGAAAAACAGACCCTTACTGAGTTGGAATGTTTTTGAATAAGTGGATGCCCCTTGGGTTGACGGAAATTTCAATTTGGGTCGTAATCGGACACTTTTTAGTTAACGAATTAACTCTTGGACGAATTATTAATTTAGGTAGGTCACGTGCATGGTTTCTTTCGGTGTATAGTTAAATTTTAGAACGTGGGTGTCGTGAGTTTGAGTCGGGAAGGTTTGGCGATAGGTGTGAGAGTGTCATAGTTTAGAAAGAGCGATTTCTGACCGTCATGAAGAACGTGAGTTGGGTAGGACGTTAAGCTTCATATACACACACACTTTAAATGCGTTTGAGTCGAGACTAAATGTATTTCATCGTGCTATTTTATAGGTGAGACGACCGTGGCCTAAAACGATTCGGCGGAGGATCGGAGCTAAGATTCTCACTGTGAGTGGACTCTTAATTCTTTAAATGATTCATAAAATTCGTTATCTATTTTAGATATGTGAATTTTTATTGAGAATTTGAAGTTGAATAGATTTTTGGTTTTCTATAGAGTTTATGAAATTTCATCTATCATTTCGTACTTAACTTTTTGAAATAAATTTGGGATTTATCAAAGGTGTGAGATTATGGATTTCAAATGCCATCATAAATAAGTTTTAAAACATAGTTTTACACATTTGTCTTTATGAGTTGTTGGATGTTAAAAAGGACACTAGTTTCTTGTTTTTATATATACACACGGATTATTGCATATTTTTATGGTCAAACATTTTGATTGGTTTTATGTATTTGAACGTGATTTATTGAGTACTATTTTACTAGTTGTGTTTATATATTTTGGTTTGAGGATTTAAAGTTCTGAGAATGCTATAAAGATATTTTCTATTGGTGGAAAAAAAGATTTGATTTGATTATCGGAAATAGTTTCAAACCACATTTTCAGTACCCTTCAGATTATCGGATTTGATAGGTCTTTGGGATCCATTACGACACATACACATGCTTTGGGCCGTGTGTCATGAAGTTTGACCCTTTGGGGGTGGCTCTGCGTGCACGTAAGACAGAATTTCCGGCTCTGCATGCGTACGACAGATTATTGGATTTGCGCGTGCATGATAGATTCTATGGGTAACTGACTGGTGTATGTTTTCAGTTTGTTAAGTATTTGAAGTGATGAGTTTATGGCAGTAAAGGTTTTAAGTATGACGGTTTTAGTTGAGCTATTTTAATTGATTTTCAGTATATTGAGAGTGGTTTGAGAAGAAAGTTTTCAGCTTAAATTATTTATTTATAAATTGACAGTATCGATTTTAGTTTGAGAACTTGTTATTTTCAAAGATTGATTTTTAGCTTCAGATTTGATTATTTTACTGGGAAATGATTATTAGTTGGGTTTTTTTTTTTTGTTTGAGCATAATATCTTCAAAGTTTGTATTTACAGTTAATTGATTTACTTAAAAGATTTGCATATGATGAGTTCTTTTGTTACTGCATGACTTTATTTTAAGGTTCTCACACATTTATTATTCTTCGAGTTTTCTTATGCATTGGGCATTCTGAGGATTTGAAATAGTTTCATGTTCATATGTTTTTCTCATACTCTAAGCATGATCGTGGTTTACAAGGAGATTTTGAAATAGACTTGTGAAATGTTTTAAAATTGGGGACTTTCAAAGAGTGACGCGAGGTTTTAGAGAAGATTTGATTTTAAAGGAATTTGAAAGGATGAATAACTTAAATGCTTTGTTTCTATATTTTGTCCACTCACTGAGAGTTTTCTCACATTTTATTTTTGACGTTCCCCCCAGGTAGTAGCGATCACCGAAGTCAAACCGTACCACGTCAAGGCATTCGAGTTTCTCATCTCCAGCTTATTGGTATAATAGGATCAAGGTTTTCCTTGAAATTATCAAAATGAGATATGATTGTATAGTTGATTAGATATGCTCTGATTAGATTTGTATTACTTGTTGTGGGCATGAGACCTTATTTTTTGTTGTGGTAGAGGTGGTTGATGTTTTATAAGTGCTTTTATAGGTTTTGAAATTTTTGGGTTAGTCCATTTTCAGGAGAGGTTCTACTGAATTTTCGGTAGGATTTTTCTTGATTTTGGATCCCACAAAACCTCTTCGGGTTTCAAGGTGGAATCCAGGGGCGATTCTGTCAACAACCTTGAGAGCAGAGATGACCCATCAGAGCGGAGGATTAAACCTAGGCTTCCTATTTGTGAGTGGACTTTTATTTTAAAAAATGTTTTATAATTTTATGATTTGATATTTGTTACCTTGAGTTTCATTTGAGCAAAAATGATTTGTGAGTGGACTTTTATTTTAGAAGTATTTTATAAACTTTATGATTTGTTTTATTGATTATCTTGAGTTTTAATTGAGAAATAATAAATTGTGAGTTGGACTTTGGTTTTTGAAATGATTTGATGATTTTAAATATTTAGCATATAATCCATGAACAAGATCAAATGTTTATTTAATTTTATTTGGCATTATTATCGAATTGGAGTCTCTTGGGAAATTTCATGATTTTCTAGCTGAGAATTTGTTTATAAAAAATATTCATGGAAAAAGAGTGATGAGTTTGAGAACATGGTTTTGGCTTTAAAAGTTTTGAGAAGTATTCTTGAAAAAATCATGCATGAGCATTTCATTATTATTGATTTGAGGAATTTCATACACTATTTCCATATTTATTTAGTAACGAAAATTTAATGATAAACATGGATTTTGGCATTTTATTTTGAGAAGTTTTATTATTGACTTTCAAGTTTCTTGGAAATGGTTTTGATCAAGTAGTTTTCATGATTTGAGAACGATTTTATTTAAATGGATTTATAATTGGGTTCAATATTCAGGGTTTATGAGCTTTGGTGAAATGTTTTGGGAAAATTTTGATTTACATAATTGTAATTGAGTTTTTGACAACGGTTTCAAACCGCCACATGAGTACCCTCCTACCCTTATCATGATAGTGATACATATAGGCCTTTGGGACCCATCTTGGCACACATATAGGCTTTATGCCGTATGTCAGGATGCCTTGCCCTTTAAGAGCTAGCAGCTCTGTGTGCACGTATGACCAGATAAGTCTGCCCGTGTATTTGCACGAGAAGTGGCTAGTTCATGAGTCTTCTTAGGAAGTGGCTAGATCATAAGCTTGCTCGAGAAGTGTCTAGATTATAAGTCTGCCTATGCTTCGAGATTTCTCTACACGGGATGTGGCTAGATTATTTACCTGTAGTTTTTCCCGGGTACTAGTGTGGTGTGAGTTTTCAGGGTCAGTAGTTGAGATATTAGTTTTTGTTGATTTTTGAGTATATTGAGAATTATCTGAGATGAAAGATTTCAGTTTAATATATTTAATTACAGATTGATAATATCGATTTTAGTTTGAGAACTTGTTATTTTCAGAGAATGATTTTCAGTTACAAATTTTATTACATATTCTTATTTTCAGAAAGTGATTATCAGTTGTGGTTTATGTTTAAGCATAATATTTTTCAGAGTGGTTTTTCGGTTGAATGATTTATTTACATTTTGCATATGATGAGTTTTTTATTTTTGTGATTGCATGACATTCTTTTGAGATTCTTACACACTTATTATTCTACGAGTTTTTTTATGCATTGGGCATTTTGAGGTTTTGAAATATTTCATGTTCATACGCTTTCCTCATACCCTAAGCATGATTGTGGTTTACAAGGAGATTTTGAAATGGATTTTTAAAATGGTTTTAAAATTAGGAGATTTCAAAGAGTGACGTTAGGTTTTAGAGTAAAATTTGATTTAAATGAATTTGAAAGAATAAATAATTTTAATGCTTTACTTTTAAATTTTTGTCCACTCACTGGGTTATCTCACATTTTTTCTCCTTTTTTTGTTTTAACGTTTCCCCCAGGTATTAGAGGTTGCTAAGGTTGATCCATACTATGTTAAGGCAACATCTTCCTCAATTTCAGTTCATCGGTATTTTTGAGCACAATAGATTCCTCCATTAGTTTGTATACCTTGCTGTGTAAAGTTAATTTAGTATGCTTTAACAAACCTGAGTTTGGGTGAATAACATTAATAAATGTGGAATGGTTATTGGGTCGAAGACCCTTTCGGTTGTGGTAAAGGTGGTTGTTGGACATTTGAAGTGTTTTCTACGAGTTTTACAAGTATGAGTTAGTCCAATTTCAAGAGAGGTTCTGCCGAAATTTCGGTAGAATTTTTCTTGGTATTGGATCTCACAGAATCACTTCGGGTACCAAGATGAAATTTGGAGACAGTTCTGTCATCAAGTGGTCTTGGGTTCGAACCCCAGCAAGTCTAGAAAATGTTTACACCTTTTTTATTGAATATATATAACTTACATAATATATAATAAAATATAAAAATATATATATTTTTTATTTTATTATATATTATATAAGTTATATAAGTAGTCCAAACCTAATTAAAATACTAATAGGGATAACGAGTGAGTTACCTCTTTCAATTTTTTTGCTCTTTCATCTGCATCTCAAGCACCAAATCCCTTCCCTTGAGCATTTTCTCTGTTCTCTCAGTCTAATCTCAACCTCTCCATCTTCTTCATAGTGTGACGGCTCTGATCGGACAAATTCGCTCTTCCAAGTTCAATCGAAAATCAAAAATCGGACTTCGTCCGTACAAAAGTTCTAAACTTTTTTGTATTTTTCTTTCTAAAATCATCAAAAAAATAAAGAAAAATAAGCTAGAGATAAAATTCCCTGAAAATTAAAACATGATGCGGTGAATTAGTGTTTGTTTGGATGACGAAGGTGGTGAATCTGTCCTCATTTGCCATTTCCATTGTCTACGGTCTACAAAGCTTCATCAACAAAATTAACACAGAGAGAGAGAGAGAGGACAAAGAGAAAAAGCCTAAGGCCCCGTTTGTTACACGGGAGTAAAGGGTAATGTGTTAAATAATACAGTTATTTCGTGTTTGGTACCACCCAGTATTAGTTTAAGTGAGACTACATAAGCCCGCTCTACTTAAAACACGGGCTTAGCCCTTCTTGTATAACACTGTGTTGAAGTGCAGTGCTAAATAACACAGGCTTAGCCTTTTTTGTTTATGTTCATCTGTGATCTCGTATCTCTCAATCCCTCCCGCTCTTTCGCTCTCGCTATCTTTTTCACCATCTACGATCTCGTCGTTGTTTCTGTGCAAATCTATCATTTCTCTTTTCTCGCTCTCTCTTTCCCTCCTCCCTCTTTCCCCCCTCCCTCTCTCTCTGGGCCAACTTGGCTTGGAAGTTGAATTGATCTATTGGGTTTTTTATTTTTCGAAAAGATGTACATCATGTACTGAATTGATGGCTTGGGTTTTTTGATTTCCGATCTGGATTTGAAAATTTCATTTGGATTGCATGGTTGAATGGTTGAATGGGTTTTTTTGGCTTTGATGCTGTGTGGGTTTTCTTTATTATGTATCTGTGTGAGTCAATTGGATACAATTGTGTTTGATTTGATTGTGCGGTGCAATTAGTTTCAATGAGAGAGAGAGAGAGAGGGCAAAGGGGATAGGAGAGAGGAGGGAGGTGAGGTGAGGTGAGATGGGGTGAGATGGGGTGGGGTGGGGATGGTCAATGGTCGATGGTCTGCAATCATGCATCCTCCCTTCCACTCTTTTTATTTATTTATTTTATTAATTTTAATTGTTTATAACTATTTTTAATACTAATACCATTTTTTATAAGTATTTTAGTTTTATTTATTTTTTATAATTATTTTAGTTTTGTTTTTTTATAATTATTTTAGTTTTTTTTTTTTTTTTTTTAATTAAGTTTTCCCTAAAATTAAATATATAAAGTTAATTAAGACAGTATTATTTGGCTTATCTAATTTCATAATCCGACACAGCACCAAACATAAAATTACATTTAATCCAAGTTCCTCCAGTCCAATACAATCTAGTTTAATACATAAGAATAGTACAGTCCAATACAGTTCAGCGTAACAAACGAAGCCTAAATGTGTAACGGACAATATTTGTAGTTAAATTTGTTAGCTTTTTTGGGGTTAGAGGTAATTTATTATAATGTTTTATTATTGAGTGAGAAATAATTGAGAAGACAAAAATCAAGTTATGATGATTTTAGGCTTTTTGCCCTAATACCATCCATACTATTGGGGGTATTGGGGGTATGTTCAAATTCCATCTATAAAAAAATTTTAACAATTAAGCACTCAGACTTTCGCTAATGTGACAATTAACAACCTGCCGTTAGTTTCAAATGAGTGTTAAAATGAAGGGTAACAGTAACGCTACACTCTATCTATCCACCTATGACCCGGCCCGGCTTAACCGACCCGGCTTCCACTGCTTAATTATAACCCTAGTAGCATGATAAAAGGCTTTTTGCCGCTCGTTGGGGTTGTGAAGTTGCAGAAGCAAAGCAGAGGGCTAACGAGAAGCCGCCCACACCCTAAAAGATGCCAAAGTCTAAGCGCGATCGGCCAGGTCCACTTTTTCTCTTCGTCTTGTTTGGTTCCTGAGAAAATTTAAGGAAAACTGGTATCCTTTTTTTTTTTTTTTTTTTTTTTTTTTTTTTTTTTTTTTTTTTTTTTTTTTTTTTTTTTTTTTTTTTTTTTTTTTTTTCTTATTATTACATTTTTGCTGTTGCGAACTCTCAGCTGAAACATCATGTCTAGACTTGGGTTTGTCTTGGAGTTATGTAAAAGAAGCAAAGATAACAGTCTAGACTTGGGTTTGCGATAATTGTTAAGAATTGAAAAGAACTTAAGAGAGCTAGAAGAGTTATATATCTTTTTGGCCTTACATAATTTTTTTCATTCTGTTTACCATGCAACTGAATTTGAGTTTGAAATTTTGAAACTTGTTTCTACCTTTTTACTCTGTTTATGCGGTTTCAATATGAAACCCACACTAAAGGCTATAGGATATATAAACCTCACCCAATCTCGGGGGAACTCGCTTTCTGTGTGTCCATTGCTGCAGTTGATCTTCATAGTAGGAATGGGGAGACTTTCGAGATTGTTTTCAATGTTTTATTATTATTATTATTATTATTATTATTATTATTATTTTGTAACAAGTTTTTGGCTGCTAACAGAATGTGGTAATTTTAGAAACTAGAAATTTCAGTAACGAAGACTTCATGAATGCTATAAAAATTTTGATTTGATTTTTTCTTTTGACTCTTACATCTCGCAAGCAATTGAATGATTGGTCTTTCGGATCCAAGAATGGTATGAATAGTGTTGTGGTCCATTTCATAACTGATTGGGGTTGTGAATGCAGTTACATTATCCAAGACAAAGAAGAAGGGAAGGGAACATAAAGAAGCAATAGTAAATGCGATAAGGCAGGCTGTTGAAGATTACAATTCAGTTTATGTGTTCTCCTTTGAGAACATGCGAAATCTCAAATTCAAGGAGTTCAGAGAGCAGCTCAAATCAACCAGCAGGCAAGTTCATTTTCATAATACCCCTTTTGTTTTTGTTGTAACTCAGTACATATGTTGTGAAATTTAGAGAAAAGAAAAGAAACCCGCATTATGAAGTTTGGTGCAATTGATTTGTCTTTTTGGATCCCAAAAGAATTAACTTTTGTCTTTTTGGACCCCAAAAGAATTAAGAACCCCAGTTGACCGTGTAGTTTGAGGTTCTTAATTGGGTTGACTAAAACTTTGTATCAATGTTTTATTTCATTTACTTTCATCTGGCTCCTAATTGAGGAGAGTGCCGTTTATTTACAGTATGTTTGGAAATTTAAGTTGAGAAAGAAGAGATATGACAGAGAGAAGTAGAGAAGCTAAAACTTCTTTGTGCTTTTCTTGGTTGTCCAAGGAATAAGCTATGAGTATCTTTGGATAGGGGTGTTTTTGTAATCTTAACATTATAAAACTCTCAAAGTCTTTCCATATCTCTCAACTTTTAAAGAGACGTAAAATGTGGGCCTAGAGAGTTTTCTGCTAATTACTTCTGCCCTCTTTGTTTCTTGCCTCCTTTAGTTATCCAAAACAATTCGAGCTAACAAATAAGATATCACAGAATGAGAAACATTTATGGATTTGTAGATGTTTGTAGTAGCTGGAGACTTTTGAAGCTGTGGAAAAATTTAACTTCAGGAAAAGATGGGAATTGTAGCTTTTTCCAAAATCAATTTTTAAGGGCTTAAAATGATTTCAAATCGCTCTTATAGTGGCAGCCAAACATACTTAAAATCGAGTTGTTGGTTGAGAAGTGATCTTCTTCCTATAAAAAGTCGCACAAATGATTCATTTGTATTTTTGTTGGGAATCTTATTTTGAGTGTGATGATATTGTCTTTTTCTTTGTTTAGCGTTGGAATTATGATTATTCTATGAAACAGGTATTTTGAGGAAGGCATTGTTTCGTCTTAGTGGTCATTTTTCTTTTCTAATTGAGCTTTGAGAAAACTAATCCTGTTTATGGAGTAAAATGACTGTTCTCATATGGTTATTTCAGTTTATTTGTGCTAATGTTAATATGTAATTATTTTAAGTAAAAATTTTCATTTAGAAATTCCATGAAACAGTGAGTTGGTACCACTACTTATCTCTGCAGTTAATAACATCGAAATAGGTTTTTTGTGCAGTTTGATGTTTGCACTTAATTAATGTCGAGTACGACTGTTTGCAGTTATATTTCGAAATTGTATAGCTCTATTTATATGTGTCAAAAGTCCCACTACTTGTATTAAATGGAATTTACTTTGACTACATTTCAATATTTCTTGATAATCAAATTGGATGTTCCATTTCTCATAATCCTAAGACGTCAGTAGTAAAGTAATTTTATGTGTTTTTCTCATCTTTCTTTATTTTTAGTAGCAGCTTGTAGGCTAGTGGACATCTTGTTCACTGCTTGGTTTGTTTTTGTTTAATGAAAGATTGTTTCTTATAAAAAAAAAGTAGTAAAGTAATTTTACCAACTTGAAGTATATTCACATATGCTCTAAAGTTTCTCAATCATGAATTCAACATCATGAGCATGAGTATGATGAGTGATTTCGTTATTGTTCTCAGATTTTTCCTTGGTTCAAACAAGGTCATGCAAATTTCTCTAGGTCGATCTTCTTCTGATGAGATCAGACCGGGCATGTACAAAATTTCTAAGGTAAGCCTTTTATGCAGCCAAGGATTCTAGTGTCCTCTTTTGTTTTAGTTGAAGTTCATGTCTTGCACCATTTGTTGATTTTTCTTAGGTTCTGCATGGAGATACTGGACTTTGTTTTACCAATTTGCCAAAGGAAGACGTTGAAAGGTAATAAGTTCATATTTTCGGTGTTTTCAATTCCTTATGTTTCTTTTGGTTTTCAAGAAAACATCAGAAAAAGGAAACTGTGAATAACATTCAATGTAGAATTCCAAAATTTAGCTTATTTTCTGTTTACCTTAAGCAATGTAACTGTCCAATGATTGACATGTTTACTAGCTTATGTATGCGGAATTTGGATTATCTACTTAGAGAAGATGGCAGATATGAAGCTTTATAAGTCACTCCCCACTTTTGTACATTATTGAAATATAATGGAATGTATGATGTGCAATTATATGAGATCGATGCCTAATTTGAGCTTTGCCTTGATGTGGATACAAAAACATACATCATTATCTACATTGTAAAAACCTCATTGACATTCCAACCCCACCCCCTGGAAAAATAGTGGAAATAAAAATGAATATTGGGGTAACTTTTATGGTTATTTTTCTTATAATTTTTAAATACATTTGGAAGGAAAAGGAAGAATTTATTAATAGTTAATTTTGAATGAACAAATCATACAGTGGATTGGGGAGTGGCCTGCAAATTGAGGAACTTAATGCTTCTTGGGCTCAAGTGTATAAAGCCTAGGCGAACTAGAAAATAATGAAGAGCTTTGGTACTTCTATTATTTTGCAAAATATAATTTTTCTCACCTTTAGGTGTGCCTCAGGAGTTGGAATATTAACTTTTTGAAGTTTCAAATTTTTAAATTTCTTCTAAGTGGTTATACATCTGGTTTAATCTTTTATATTTGTTTTGAACACTTTTTTATGTTTGCAGGTTATTTAATGAATATGAGGAATATGACTTTGCAAGGACAGGAAGCATTGCGACAGAGAAGGTATTTGAGATTTTTTATGGTGTAATTAGTCTTATAAGTAAATTATGTAGGATCTTAGCAGTCAAATATATCTGCAATCTGGTGTCTGGCTTGGTTTTAGTAGCTAAAGATAAAGAATTTGATATCTGTAGGAAAGATGTAGAATTTGATATCTGTAGGATTCTGACATACAGTTGTGGTGTTAGGGTTGAAACACTAGAGTTATTTCTGAGGTTATTGCTTTTAGGTTACTTGATAGCTTTCAATTATCCTATCATGACCTCTTGAATTTGATTTTTAATGTTTCAGGTGGAGCTTAAGGAGGGTCCTTTGGAGCAGTTCACCCATGAGATGGAGCCCTTTCTACGAAAACAAGGGATGCCTGTTCGTTTGAACAAGGGTACCTATTTGCTTTCTATGTTTGCTAGTCCTTGTATGCATGCCAGAAAAGACTAAATGTAAACCATTTTATGTTATTTTTGCTTGCCAGGTGTTGTGGAGCTTGTTTCAGACTTCCTTGTTTGTGACGAAGGAAAGCCTTTGTCACCTGAGTCAGCTCGGATACTGGTTTGTTTCATTCTCATATTACATGACTTGGAAGTTTTCGTTGTTGTTGGTATTAGGTTCCCTACCTTGGAATAGGATGACTTTTCTCCGTTTATTGGTTTACTTGTAATGCTTTGTTCTATCATGTCAGTATTGTTTTCATCAACTCTATTTCGTATTTTTGTTGAATCCTGTTGTGGATTAGCCCAAAATGCAGTCTCTCTTTTTCCTTTTATAAACCTAGGAATCCTTTGTTGGTTTACTTGTAGTGCTTGTTTTCATCAACTCTATTTCGTATTTTTGTTGAATCCTGTTTTGGATTAGCCCAAAATGCACTCTCTCTTTTTCTTTTTATAACCCTGGGAATCCTTTGTTGGTTTACTTGTAGTGCTCTGTTTTGTCATGCACACATCGTTTCCATCAACTGTATTTGGTATATATGTGTATATATATATAAATATGTACACCTTTAATCCTAGTTAGGATTAGCCCAAAATGTTGTGATGCTAGATTAAGTTCCATTATGCCATTCTTTTCATCAATTTTTCAAATTGGGTTCCATTTTGCCACACAAGAAAGGTACAGGTTTTATTTTGAAGTGATCTGGAGCTTTATGTACCTAAAAGTGAGTGTGGAATGCCATTTAGGAGATATAGATTTTGTTTATTTTCTTGATCTTTTGAAGTTTCAAATACATAAAATTGCATTGGACAATATTGTTTTTGCACACAACTTAAGTTGCATTATGCCATTTTGATTCCATTAATCAGCAAATTGAGATCCATTTTTCCATGCAAGCAAGGTATAACTTTTATTTTCAATGATCAGAATCTTCTATTTACTTTGAGAGTCAGTGGGCAATGCCATTTAGGATATATATCCCACACTTGAAGCTCCCTGTATATATATGAAATCTGATATTGTTCAAGTGCGGACTGACGTTTTTTTGCATTGACCGTTGGCCATGGCTTGCTAGATGATTGTCTAGCGCAAAAAAATGCCAGCCTGCTCTGGACTTCTGAACCTGATCCTGTCTGTATATATATATATATATATATATATGCAGAAATGATTACTCGCTCACCATAAAGCGGGGAATTCCCCGCTCACCTAACCACCCAGCAATGAATTTCAATGATCGGAACCGTCCATATTTTAGAGCATCATTCAAAGTTCACCCTTGCAAAAAATCAGCCAAATCGAAAATTGTTTAGCCAGTGTATTACTGTCAATATCATTTCAACTTTATCTCACGAACTGTATTTGTCTGCAAAGTTTGGAGGACCAAACAATTATCGATTTGGCTAATTTTTTACAAGGACGACCCTTGAGGATGGACCTAAAAAATGGACGGTCTTGATCATTGAATTCTCTGCTCTGTGGTGAGTAGGTGGTTAGGTGAGCGGGGAATTCCCCGTTTTATGGTGAGCGAGTGATTATTACTGTATATATGTATGTATATAGTTATTTTTATTTCGTTTTTGTTAGTTTTGAGTTTCTTATTTTGAGAATTGTGTGTTTGAGTTTCAAGCACACAAAATGTTGCATTTTTTAATGTTGTCCATGCCACCCCTAATTCTAGTTTTTACTGCTGCCCATATTGATCCTGTTGCTGTCTGGGTTATGTATTTTCTATTAATTTTTAAATTCATTAAAAAACAATATTATAGAAACTAATATGCAAGTGACCTAATTCATACACAGCGTTTGTTGGGAAGCAAGATGGCTACCTTCCGACTTCACTTAATTTGCAGATGGAGCCCTGGTGAGTTCGATCTCTATGTTCCAGGACTTGCTGATTCAGGTGTTGAATCCTCATAAGGCTGATATGAGATCCATATGTATTTGAATACAACAGTAATGAAAGTGGTTGTGGGGAATGATGATGTCTTTGCACTGCTAAGAAATACAATGGTGCTGCAGTAGTTAATTACCCCTGTTCTCTTGCCGACCGTTTCACCATTTTTGAGTTAGGTTTATCGCTTTGCTGATGTTTGTAACTTATTGCACTTTCAACTTTTGGTCCATATGTTTTGACCTGTTGTATTTCTGGTTTTTGTAAAATCTTTGGTTACTGTAACAAATTTCACTGTTTCTATTAACCAAATGTCAGCAAATATCTAAAAATTCCCGGCTTTTTTAATTAGATTGAGCATGCCCCCCGTGGAAAGTACAATTAATTATCAGAAATTCTCTGAGGCTTCGGTCATCAAAGTGGGAGTACTATGCATCTAAGGTTCATTTTTTATCTGTTGCAAAACTCTGTTGATCGATGGGTTGAGGGACATATCCTTTTGGCTTGTTTAAGTGGTTGGCCTGTTATGCAGTACAAAAGCCCTAAATCTTGTTCGGTAGGGGTCTTGGCCTACATGGACTTCGGGAGTTCTCAAAGACCGAAATGCTCTGACTTGTTTGTGATACACATTCCATTGGTCCTAAGCCTGAGGGGTTTAGCTGGTTTTCTTGAGGCTTCATACCGTTGGGTTAGGATTTTGTTCAGGCTTTTAGCTGTTCACAACATGAAGTGAAGCAATTTTGTTTTTGTTTAGGATTTTAAGAACAAGAATCTTGCTTTCAAGAACTCTGTTGGCAGAGGCATCCAAGTTTGATATTTGTTTTCTCGATGAAAACATAAAAAGGATTTTTAGTCCCAGATCTACAACATTTCCTCTAACCTTTGGTAATGTAAGTGTAATATCTCAAATTTTATTGATTTTGGGTTATGGGTGTTACTAGACTAATTGAAATTAGTTAGAAACTAATTGTTACTTCTTTTGAACACAAATGTGGATTTATTTCCATATTGACAAGTTTATGGAATTTCATTTATTTAAATGTTTTATTTGAAATTATGTCACTTGTTTGAATCATATTTATTTTCATATATTTATGGTGATTTCGGATTTAATGCAAAAACACTCTTATATTTGCTTAAATTGACTTAATTACTTACACTTGGTTAATTGGATGATGAACAAGATCTTTGACCATTCAATTGGTAATTTCGAAATCCAAAGGAATGCTAAAGAACTTGTATGTTTTTATTTCATCCAAGAATTGTTTTAAGGCACCTAATTTAAGTAACATGATTTTAAATAATTATTTTGTTACTTAGGTGATTACACACACACACACACCCTTGCTTGTATTTGTGACTTATAATTTGTTTAGAAATATGATTTGACAATTAGAATACCAAGGGTTGCAAATTGACTTTAAAACCCTATTTTCTTTGACCAAACTAGACCACTAGGGCTAGAAACTTAGATTACTTGAGCAAGAAATTAAAATGATGGCTATAGCATGGCATGAAGGTTATAACTAGGGCTGGAGATGAAGTGGATTTTCGACAATAAGAAAAGAAAACCCAATAAAAAGTCATGATAGTTTTTAATTAATTGACTTGGGTTAAGTAAAAACCTTTTATTGGTTATTAGGCTGTTTAATCTAGAGTCTAAGGCTAAACACTCAATTAAAAAGGGCCAAAGGGATTGGCCAACTAATTAGAAGCCTATTGGAAAACCAAAAGCCCTAACAAACAGCCCAAAACTTTGTCAGAAACCTTTCTCACGTAAGATAGGAAGTGACTTTTCAGTTTTCCCTCCAACAGACACAAGAACCCTTTTATAAAACCAACTTCTGTTCAGACCAAACAACCCACGAAATTTTTGAGTTCTAGAAAAAGAAAGAGTTAGAGAAAGAGAGAGAACAAGAGAAAAAGAAGAAGAGGGAGGCCAAAGTGGAAGGTCAACCCAAGAAAAGGGAGGAAGAAGTTCAACTTGCATTGCTCTTTGGGAAACTCAGCAAGATTTGGTAAAAACCCTCACCCTATCCTCTAAGTTTGATTTTTAATACCCTCATACCTTGTTGAATGGCAAGGGTCAAGTGCATCCAAAAAAATATCAAGAGTCTAATAACCTAACCTTGTTTGGCTATTTTTGGATCTTTCTGACCTTGCATCACAAAAATTGATTTTTGTAAAAATCGGGATGTAATCTTGCAAAATTGTTTTTGTTCATAAAACTAGAAATATACACCTTTCATTCAAGCCAAGAATCATTCAAACCCCATTTATATTGAGTGATTTATGCATTTTTAAAGTTTGCCTAAAATCTGCCTATTTTCTTTAGCTTTTTCAAAGAAAATTTTTGAGGTTTGCATTCTTGGATTTTATTTTACTTAGAGAATTGATTTGAAATCATCATGGAAGATTGTATGACTGATTTTGGATTTATACCAATTATTTTTACTTGATTTGGAGTCTTAAACCCGAAAAGAGCATTTTCTTCGCGTGAACAGTAAAAATCCAGCAAAATCATCTTTCTGGTGTGGACTTTGGGCTTTCAAAAACCATACTTGCACAAATTCAATTGCTTTGAAATTTTTTGTACATTAGTGTTTGTATGTCTTCTAAATGCTTGTGAAAAACTCGTTCCAATTATTTTTTTGTGATTTTATAAAAAAACAGGGAGTAGGTGTTGCCTATTTGCGATTTTAAAGGAGCAAACATACCTCAAAAATGCCATTTTTGTTATTAAGGCTTTTTGGCCTAAATGCTTGGTTCACACAAGTCACAAATCATCCATAGGATTGATCTATGAGCATGAGATAATTTTTTTACATATGGAATGAAATTTGGGTTGTCAAAATCCCATGGTTTTGAATAAAAACTAGGTTTCAGCATACCTATTTTCGGCCAAGGCTTATGTGTTGATTTTTAAATTTCTATTTATGTTTGCATACATGATTTAGAACTTGTTTGAAGTCATAGGATGGTTATTTATAGGTTAGAGGTCTTGGATGTCACTTAACTTAGCCAATACGACATCAAAACCCTATAAAACCCTCATTGAGTTTTAGGATGTAAAATCTAATTCCCTTTTGTTTTGAGATTGATTTTCAGTTTGGTGGATCACCACAAGGACGAGAAGCTTCAATTGAGGTAGGGGGAGCTAGTCCTTTCTAAACTCTATGTTTCAATATGATTTAATTCCTAATTGATTTAATGGATGTGCTTGTTATTTTGAATGTTTGTTTTGGATTCAAAGTAATGTTTTAATTTGTTTGATGTACTCTTGGTTGCCATGTTTGAATTGAGTTGATTATTTGACCTTGAAAGGAAATTATGATTTATTTGGTTATTTGTAAATTAGTATTAAAATGTGGTAATCAATTGGCTTTGAAGCCGAGAATTAATTGAATTTGATATGCATGTTGATGACTTCAACTTGCCTTGTGAGGATGAAATGAGTTAGTCTATTTGTTCTAGGATCAATGAGTGGACTTAAGTGAATTTATTTGATAATTGAATCACTAGGGCTGCATGTTTAGTTTTAAAGAAACTAGCTTAGGATTTAAGGTTCTAATTGGACTTAAATTGATTTATTTTGGAAAGTAATAAACTACATGTTATTTTAATGTGGTTTTGCAAGGGTATTAGATCACCTAGACTTAAAACTAATTAGGACTTGCATAATTGGTGGTACCCGAAAAATATTAAGGATTAATTTTTACCTTCTTGTTAATCTTGAAGGTTCTAAAGTTCAAGAACTAGATTAAAGGATAAAAAAGGATTGAACTAATAAAAGAAATATGTGATTATTTGGCCTTGTTATTGGTTTCGGATTTAAGCTTTTTAAATCTAAAATTGGTTGTTTTTTTAATTGCTTATATTGTTTTATACTTGTTGAGATATAAAACATGTTATATGATTAATGAAAGGAATGAATTGATTATATAATTGGATTGTCATTTCATGTTCATATGGCATCATTTATACATATGAAGCATTGAGGGCAGCCATGCTTTGCATGGGAGCTACCAAGGCATCCATTAGCATTCATATTTATTGAATCAAGAATGTTTACACTAATGTGGTTTAAGTGTTTGGACTTCCTAATTAGAGATGAGGGGGTATAGTTCTTACTCTATCTTTGGGTTCAATTCCCTAAAAGTATGCATACATGTGTCGTCTAGAGTGGTTATGAGAAATAAAGAATATGCTAGAGGGAAAGTAAATGAATTTTTAGTTACTTCAATGAAAGGACATCTCCATATATAGATCTTACTCTTTAGTAAGATACGAGGGATAGCGGTAATTAATTTTACAAATGAGGGAATAAGTCCACTATTTATAAACTTTGACAGGTTTGCAATGTCATGGAGAAAAAGGTACGCATGCATCATTATTTAATTTAACATGCATATGCATTTCATGAGATTAATGATGTTGGATACATATTAAAAATGGATGCATGATGGTTTGATAATACCCAACCTGAAAAGGCATGGTTTTATGTTGGGAATTATAGCCATGACTTTATGCTTGTAAAATTGTATTTTTTAGCATTGAAATTGATTATACTTGTGCTTGTATAATTGTGGTTTCGATTTTTGAAATGGATATGTTTATTTTTCAAAGAAATAATTTTTTGGTTTATATTTAAATGTTTTAAATAGGTTACCATTTGATTATTAATTTATTTTCTTGGGCAATGGCCATTTCGGCATGGACTTATGCCTTTGGTATATCATACTTGTTATTGAATTGATTGTATTGAATTAATTGAGTTTTGTTGGACTAGTTGAGTGTGTGATCAGCTGTTTTGGTGATGCTCACCCCTACACAGTTTGATAAGTTACAGGAAACTTTTAGGACAAAAGAATGGTTAGCTTCATAGAGATTTCGGATAGTGAAGGATGAAGGTTTGGAAGTAGAGAGAATTCACCAAGGATTGGCATACCAACACCACCCACATCCAAATATTCAAGTGATGAGAAAAAGGACCCAATCATAGATGAGTTTGTTACTATCTATTTTTATTTTAGTTGAGAAATCTGTGGATTTGATTATTTAAGGATTAGTATGGCTCAATTACTTATTTAATATTTGATACTTCTTTATGTTAATTCGTTTACACAAAAAAAAAATAGTTTTTAAATTAAAGTTCTCACTCTCACTTGGATTTCAATTTCTTATTAGATGTCTTTAGGGGTGTGCAAAAATACCGACAAATCGAGTTTCGAACCGAACCAAACCGATCGGATTGGTTTGGTCTGTTTTTTTGTTTTCGGATAACAAACCAAACCAAATCAATGATGAGCGGTTCGGTTTTAGGTTTCAATATTTAAATTTTTGGTTTTAACCGAACCAAACCACCACTTATAATATATGTTCATTTTTTATATATTAATTGGTTTATATATGATTTTAATACCTATTATAGAGTAAACCAAATTCCTTATTATAGTTTATATATGTTTGTATATGTTTATTATAGTTTATACTACTATATAGTTTATAACTTTATATAGTTTATACCTATTATAATTTATATATGTTTGTATATATTTATTATAGTTTATAGTAAAGTTTATAGGTTTATAGTATAGTTTATACTTTATATATAGGATTAGTCTATAATTTATAGTTTGTCTATACTATACTACTAGGGTATATATATACTATACTATTAGGGTATATATATACTAAAACAATTATAATTAAAGATATATGGCTTAGGGTATAAAGTATAATAATATAGGTAATTGGTATAGAGTATACAAGTATATGGTATAAGAGTATATGCGATAAGGTATAGAGTAGAGGGTATGATGTTTAGGGTATATAAGTTGTTATCCGGTTTTCGGATAACCGAACCAACCGAACCGATATTTTTGGTTAACTAAACCAGTCGACTTGAGCTAGCCTTGGTTTGATTTTGGTTATCAAATTGGCTATTTCGAAAAGGTTGGTTTGGTTACGGTTATGCTTTTGTGGTTCGGTTTTTCGAACCATGCACACCCCTAGATGTCTTGTTTATTGATTTTAAAACAAAGAGTCTATCTTTATTTTTGGAAATTGATTTATCTTGAAAAATGAATAATTAAAAGCTCACCATTTTACAAAGTTTTCATTTTTGGTATTACTCTAATTATTTGTTATTAAAAATTAAAAAAAATTCCCTATTGTTTTGGAGTTTAGTTTATTTAAATTTTAAGTCTTACATTGATCTTTGATCTTGGCATGCTCTTACTTAGGATTAATGAGAGTATGTTGAGGTTAAAGACCAATGTGGGGTTGCCACATGCCCAAAGTGCTAGACCCCATTTTGAGGTGTGACAATAAGCTAATCCAATAATGAAACTATGAAATCTGTAGCATGTTTACCGAGTTATTTACACTTACCCTCTTGAAGTTTATCGTCTTCTCACATACATCCCTTGAGATTTCAAAAATTACACACCCGTTGAGGTTTCAAAACTGTTGCACATAACCCTCTTCCCCTTAATGCATTGACTCCTTCACTCACTCTTCCTCTTCCTTTTAAAAAGTTCACACGACCTTTTTGCACCCCTCCAACATTCTTATTTGGACATCTCCTCTTATTATGGCCTAATGTTTTATCTTACAGGGGGTTTTGTGCAACAATTTTAAAACCTCAAAAAGAATGTGTAATTTTTAAAATTTTAAAGTGTACATGAAAATACGATAAACTTTAAGAAGTATAAGTATAAATAATTCAATGTTTAACCCCCTCTAGATAATGCATCTGATGGAAGGATAGCTTTCGTTTGGAAATTTCTCATCACAAAATGAAGGGAAGTAGTTTAATGGAAAATAAGAGACAGAGAAACCCGTACGGGATGATATGAAAGTACTTTATAGCACAGTTTACCTGTCATTAGTATTATGGTTGAGCAAGTAAACAACTACCTCGATTTTAAAGCGCAACTGCAAAGAGAACCAAAAATGGATGGCCAAATTTCATTTTGATATTTGTATGTTGAGCCAAGTTTCACTTTAGTCCCTCTAATTTCAATTGTCTATTTTGTGCTTGTAATTCCAATTTGAAGACACATGCAAAATTTCGTCAATTTTGTTCAATGAAAATAGCATGTGAAGCACTCAGGTTTTTGGGTGGTTTAGCATCATTGTCACAATCTAAAATACCTTGAATCATGCACGTCACGCCACATACTATTTTTGATTAAATTGACGAAATTATACATGTGTTCTTAAATTTCAACTATTAGGAAACTACATGAACATAATTAACACAATTGAAAGCGACCAAACTGGAACTTGACCCAAACTACGAGAACCAAAAACGAAATTTGACCAAAATGGATTATCTATTCTTCAATCATATCACTATGTTTTGCAACTCGGCCAAATTGGATAGCATAGCGACTTTGATTAATAATGCCATGCCTTTTTCCTCTGCCAACACATTCTTAGCTGAACATGAGAGAATGAGGACAACATGGAAACCCAAAGGCACCTTCCGACTAAAAGAAAAAAAGAAACCCAAAGGCACCCGAATTAGATGTTAGAACAGATGGTCAATTTAGCCATATTCTAATATACAAAATCAATGCAGACTAATATGATTCTGGCCAAAAAAAAAAAAAAAAAAAAAAAAAAGAATAAAAA
>QANW01005443.1:147830-208735 GCA_003254865.1 Dryas drummondii
AAAAAAAAAAAAAAAAAAAAGCATATATGATTAATACACACCTTATGGCCATTAGAGTGTCTTGTATATCACATCACAGACAAGACCCATAAGCAAGATATGGCTCTCACCTCAGATATCTTCTTGGTTAGGACAAAAAGACCATACTGATCTGAAAACACCAGGTTACAATTATAATACCACAACAAAGATACATGTATCACATGAGGCATGCCAAAAAATTGAGGGGAGACCAACAAAAAGAACACCATAGAGATGAATTGACATGGTACGGTATACCCTATGAGTGGTGGCTAAGGTGCAAAATTGGAACCCATACGCTCATATAAAGCACAATATAAGCTGATTAGAACACAGTATGAATAGATGAACTTGTTTCCACAATTCAGCATTCATGTCTTCATCAGAAAAACACAAATGGAAAAAAACATGGTTTCTTGATACTAACACAGACCCTCATTCATGATGCAGTCAATTCAGCCTTCTTTTTATCCTCCAAAAGCTTTAGCTCCTTAAGCCAATCTTCCAGTTTTGTCAACTTGTCCAACTGCTCTGGCTTCATATCTTGCTTATGAGTTTTCTGTAGTTGAGCTTCTGTAAGCCGAATCTGCATAAGTGATCCTTCATGTAAGTGAAAACATAGTGCATAATTTTTCAAACACAAAACTGTAGACTTACAACAAGAGGGCAAAAATCTGTAATCACTTTGCAGTACCCAGGACTAATTTATATAACTAACAATGAAGCAGGCATCTAACAGACAGGAAAGGAATAAAATGAGATGAAGGCTGGCTAAATATTGTCATCAAACCAAGAATACTTTTGTCAAACGAAAAATAAGCTGACAACTCCGATCATTGTCATCATCACATTTTCTTCTCGCTAATTTTTATTTTCAAGGCAACCTGATTTCTGGACAGTATTTAAAGCAAAAGAAAGGCATCTACTATTCTACTAAGCCTATCATATGGTATTGGTTTCTTTTCTTTCAAGTACTCTTCAATAAAACAATTTTTTTATAACCTTACGATCTTATATTCTTGAGTGTTTGGCCGTGATAATTATTCTACATTTCTACTAGAGGATATTATTTAAAAGACATGAATATTAGGCACCCAAAGATTCTGATGTTTAATTGACAATTTGACATAAAAGGAAGAAAATTATGACACGTCAAAAGGAAAGGGCTACATATTTCCTTGACTACCAAAGCAGTTTCACAGTCCTACTAGAACATGGAACACAGATAGTCAATATCATTTCCAGGCCAAGGTAAATGGATGATATATAATACCTTCTTTTTAAGAGCTCGAATTCTTTTATCAACATCTTGAACCGGACCTTCTGGATTCGAATCCTCTGTTGAGTCAGGCGGAGGGGTAACTGGAGAAGGATTAGAAGAGACACCTAGCTCGTTCATCTGAGTTGTCAATGACTCAACGGATCCTGATACATTACTGAAATTTTCAACGGGTACCTCTTCTTCCTTTGTTTCCCCACCACCCTCCATTTGTTCCAAGTTTTTCTCCTTTTCAAGAGCAGCCTGCAGGACAGAGATAACCAAAGGAAAACAAGAAGCTTGAGTGAAAATAGCGACTTTGAAAATCACAATGAACTACTATTTTGGTATTAGTTACACTAATGCCAAAAACTATAATTATCTTTCAACTAAGAGTAACGCCTGAGTTCAGAACAGAAAAAGTATGTCCTTTGTGAAAACCATTTTTTGCTTCATTTAAAAAGAAAAGTTCTTACTTGTTAGTGTAAGATTGAGCTTCCAAATAACTGTGTTTTTTATTTCCACTGCATTGTTAGCAAACAAGAAAAAAGATGATTCCTCATTATTAAATAAGTCATTGAACACATGGATAAACCCCTCAACAGTCAACACAGGGATGAAAAAATGGATCCTTACCTATTCTTTTTGCTCCTTTGAAACATTATTAAATCATAATTTCTATCCTGGAAGGAAAAAATCGGAAGGGCTGGAAGTTGAGGATGTAAAATGGCAAGGTATAATATCGAGAAGCGCAGGTGGATCTAGAGTGGGATGGATCACACAGTTGCCCCAATCAAATATTTAAAACTTTTGGGGCCTTTCAAATATTTAAAACCTTTTGACACCCCAAATAAAACCCTAAAAGGGGTGAACTTAAAATAGGGGTACTAAATAACATTGATTTTCTTCTGTTATGGAAATCACTAAAATTTTCTCCAGAAGAAATCTAATCTCATTTCTATAGAATAGATGAGCAAGAAAATGAAGAAAATAATGATGATACAAAAGTGTTAGATTGGTTATAAGGAAATATCCTTTTCTTTTTTTAAGCTTAAAGATAAATGTTTTTTGGACAAAAATAAAAAAATAAACGTTTTGAGTTCCACAACATCAACAAATTTCTGGTCCAAAAGTAAGTTTCATGGTAGAGAGAATATCAGTATATTTTATTTTATATGTGGCTTTCATCAAGTCTATTAAGTAATGCGTGTATTTTGGTGATTTAAGGCAATTTATCAGCATCAACCTTAGTTGCCAATGGCAGTGTTTGGGAGAGCTTATCAGGACAAAAAGCATTTTCTAATAACCAAAAGCACTTTTTGCAGTATTTGACTGAAATAGACAAAAGTGATTTTTGGGGTTAGAGAATGGTGCTTCCCTGCAAGTGGTGTTAGGTAAATATGTAGGATACACTTATTTTTTTTTTGTGCTTTTAACAAGATGCTACTAACTTCAGCATTTCGAACAGAAGCACTCACAAAAATACCTTACTAACCATACTTCATGGACCTATATTTGACCTATATAGCTTGGTGTACTAGTCAAATTAGGAATCCCAGTCCTAGAGAAGTCAATTTAATATCTATATCATTTATTAAATCTTAGAAATTATTGGTGTATTGAGCAATGAAGTTGAGTCTTTGGATCTATTTAAGAATTCCGCTGAGTTCGTTTACTCTCTTCCTTTCTTCTTTCTTTCTCTCTTATTGTTCACATTATTGTCCACCCATACTTTTCATAATTCCTGAGCAATGCCCTTCCTTTCACATCTCTTTACAACCCCAAATTATACCCTCCTTCTTTTGCATTTAAAACATCAAAAACCCAACTATCTACAATTGTTAGCTCTAAATTTCCTTTGCTGGAAAATTCTGCAACCAAATTTAACAAGATCAGCTCCCTAATTGCCTCTAAATCCTATTTTATTCACAGCCTACATATTCTAGAAATTCTAAACTCCTTCAACCTTGAGCATATACCAATAATTTCTAAAATCTTAAATCCCAATACACTTGGAAACTCGCACAGCCCCCACCTCTAAGCAGCATATAATGGATTGGTTACCACCACTACTTCATCTTAATTCCACCCTTAAACTTACTTCCATAAAGCATCAATCAAATCCCTATCTAATTGATCTTTTAAAAAAATGCTGTGATGGAGAACCTGCACCACCCAATCATTAGTGAAACAAGTAGCAGCACCCCTAAAGCAAATCACATCAATCACACCTATCGAAAAGGAAAACAGAAAAAAAATAAAAATAAAAAATAAAATAAAAAGGGAAGTATATTCTATTGAAAGTATAACTAAAGTATTTTTTCCTAAGAGTTAAGATAAAAATACCAGAGAAACCCTCAAGAAGTTTAATTGAAGAAACAGAAAAAGCTCCATCAATTGAAAGCTTCTACTTAGGATATTTGGAATACAATAGATAGAGAACTATTAAGAATATTTTGGGAGAAGAAAGACGTACACAATTCAAAATTGTTTACCATTCATGTTGATTTCCCATGAGAGAAAAGATATACCCCCATGAGCGCCAAGGAAAATGCAATCAGAGGTAGTTACAGTCTCTGAGTTCTCCTTTGTATATTTACACAAACACCAATTAAGAACCACATGCCATCTCCAAAGCTATGATCTTTCTCAAAGTTGTCCAAACAGAAAACGTGACAAGGGGAATCTGCCTTCCAAGGAAAAGGGCATGAAAACACCTCAACATAGCCATATAAAAAGATTTAACATCAAGCACTCTCCTCTTATTCACTCTTAACTGATTTGTATTCTAACAATGGAATCTTTAGAAAATGTACCATTTCTAATGAAGGTGCTACTTGTAAGACTAATCCAAGAGAGCTCCACTCATCCATACAGAATTATGATTCAGATACTTAGGCTTGGTTTTTATCATTGCCAGACATGTTTCAGTGCTTCTAAATGTTGGCAAACTGCAAGGGTGAAAAATAAGAAATGTGAAGCGAGCATAAAGGTTGTCCCTTTGCTTCCATTTGGCACCTATTTAAGGGAAAAAAGAGTAATTAGATACTCAAAGGGTTTGAGTCAGCTAGGGCTAAATTGAAGAGAGAGTCTTAATAGTTTTCATTATTAAAATCTTCATTGATTTTACATCGTATTTCGCTCAGTCTGGTGCCAACATTATTAGTCATCCTGAAAATACCTGCGGTCCACACATAAATAAGGTTGTCTGTACTTCTAAATTTCTCCTAAGTCACACAAAAGTTCTGGCTTCATGAAGAGCATGATTGCAGAACCTGGCCATCAACCCCTCTCTGACACACAAACACAAATTAAACTAAAAAAATTGTAATTTTTAGTAGTTTCTCTAACTTTGCACAACAAACCAAAGCACAAAGGATTTTAGCTAAAGTCTACAAATTCCGTTTAACCAGGAACAATGTGTACTGAGCAATAAAAGAACAAAACACAAAGTGCAATAAAGCTCAGGCAGTAGCTCAGTAACAGACATACCTGTTGCCGTTTCTCCTTCTTTCTTTCATTCCTCTTTACCGACTTAGTCTTGGGTTTTGCATCCACAGAAATATCATCATAACCTGGAGGTCCAGCCTGCGAGGCCATCTCCTTTTTCCACTGCATTACAAAAACAGAAACCCTACTTTTCATATAAAACCCAACTTTCTTGGACTCAAATAACAGGCAATACATTAACTTCGAATATTTCCACCAACCAGAAAAACTAATTGAAAACATGGGCTTATAAAATTCTTATACTTTTTCCCTTCTCTTTTGATTTCTCAGCAGCCAAACATTGCATAAGTTAGAAGAATTCCTGAGTTTTGTAAGCAAAAGGGTAAGAGAATGATATCATACCAAAGCACCTTTGGATTGGTAAATGGCGACTTCCTCTTGGGGCACATATCCAGCCCGAATCCGGATGGGTTTGCGGAGCGTACCGTCGGGTCGTCGGGTTGGCGCGAGAATTCTTTCTCCTTCTTTAAGGGTTTTGCTAAGCTCCTCCACTTGTTGCAGATCCTGATCTTCTCCTCCGCTTCCGCCATTGTTACTGCTCGCCATGGTTGATCACCCAATCGATTATCAGATATGATGGGTTTCTGATTTTCTTTTGTTTTGTTTTCTTGTTTTTTATTATTTTTATTTGGGTTTTCTACAGCCACTTGGCTACCACTGCGTCTTTAATCTTTGGAAACTCCAGTGAGGAAAGAGAGAAAGGTCACAGGGTTTAGTTGCAGGGTTTCTACCCTAAACAGCCTAAAACTCGCGTAAGCGAAAAATAAACTGTTTGTGAAATAATTGAATCGCTTTTATTTAAAAATAAATGATTATAAAGTCTAATTTTGAACTTTCACTACTTTTAAGACCTAGGTCTTTTTTTTGTGTTTGAAGGAAGCTCAATTTATACCAAACCGGTCCTCACTTTCGTCTCCATTGTTCTCCGTCTGTCACTCCGTCTCTCTCTATCTCCCTCCTTGTCCGTCTCTCACTCTCTGTCTCCCTCCTTCTACATCTCTCTCTCCTCGTTCCGCAGCAGATCTACAAAGACCAGAAACGCAATGCCTCCGGAAGGAGAGAGAGAAAATCTATTTCTTCTCTCTCGCGACGATCGATTCTGTCTCTCTTTGAGAGGAAAAGAAAATGAGGGTCATCGACATCCTTTCCCGAGTCAAAATGGTATGCAAGAAATACGACAAGTACGACATCGAGAAGCAGGGCTAGCTCAACCACTACGTCGACGATGCCTTCGCTCGCCTCTATGCTCAGTTTGAGGACCAAATCCAAGCTGCTCACTAGGTTCCTCTTTCTTTCAAATTCAAATCCTAAATTCAACTTCAAAATGGCACAAAGCCAACCAAGTCAAAATCTTTTGTGAACTACGTTCGGTTTGATTCCTCTAAGGATACGTAGGCAAACTGTATTTAAGTTTATGTACAACCGGCACCAAATCAAATCCGTCCAAATTCTCCAGAAATTAGTTCTATACACAAAAGTCCTTGAATTAATTTCTCAAATCAAATCTCAGGGCTCTAAACCCAACCCAAATAGTCTAATCATTTAAATGGGTCATTCACCCATTCAGTTCCTAAAAGCTTGGAACTACGTGTGGTTTGATTCTGCAATAGGTACATAGGCAACCTAACATATGGGTGCAACCGCAATCACAAATATATTTCGTAAACTTCAAACATTTAACCAAATAAATTTCAACCTTTCAATGAGTCTTTTATCTATTGGAAATCCAAACACTCATAAAGTGATCCGTTAATTGGTTTCATTGCAATTAAAATGAAAAGGTATTCCTTTGAGCCAAGGGATTGTAAATAAGAGATGTACTCCATCTTGAATGGGTCGTACCCAAAATAATAAAACCATTATTTTTTAAATGAATTTAGGTGAAATCATGTTGGGTAATATTATTATTTATTTACAAATTTTGTTCAACAGATAGCTATGGCGGTCACGCAACATTGCCTCATCAAAACCTTGACAAGAAAAACCAATGGGACAAAAACCTTGGACGAAGGAAAAAGAGTGCAAAGTGATTTCTTTCTTTGATGACAAGCTCCCCCTGATGCTAATATATTTTTCCAGTCAGTGAAGGTTGCCTCGTTAAAACTTTGCTTGGAAAACTAGTGGGAAAAACCTAAGTGAAGAAAAAAGAGTACAATCCTTATAAGATCACTGATATGGTGTTGGATGTGCATAGTGATGCCTTATTAAAAAACCTTGCTAGGAAAAATCCAGTGGGATTAAAAACCTAGTCAAAGAAAAAGAGTACAACGCACATATATCCGATATAGTGAGATACTCCCCTTGATAAGCATAGTCTTCAATCAGATTGTTTACAAGTCCAGTGCAAACAAATGTCACACATTGTCTTCTTACAATCACACTTTGGTGATTGTTGGAGCAAAAAATTGCATGATACATGGCGAGTTTTTATTCGACGCAAATATGGAAGACCAAGTCATAATAAGGTGATGAAATTTCAGAACTTTTATTAGCCATCAATATCTAACTAACAAGTATAATCAAACTAGGACTCATATTTTAAATTCAATAAGAATTATCAAAATATAATTCTAAAACAAAAAAAAGGGAGTTAAGAAGGGAGTAGGAGACCAACGTGAGAATGGATTCCCATGTTGCCTACTTCATAGCCAAAATTAACAGGAAGCATATCCCATAATTTCCTCCACCAACATTCAACAAACTCTGAGAGCTACAATCATGGAGGAAAATGATGGGTCAGTTGGAAAAGACCACTATAAAATCCACTGAGATCAATGATGGAAGGTACGTAGAAAATCATTGTACAGATACTTGAGAGTTTTCTTGTGCTAACTTAGGCATTGAAGGGTTTTTTCCAGGTAACCCCACCCCTCTTCGAGGAGAAGAAGCTTTGACAAGTTAGACAGAGAAACCAAGCCGTTCAATCCGCTCCACGTCAGACGTTCAAGCTCCAAATAATTTTATTGTTGACTTAATTTCTCTTCGAGAAATTTTAGGTTCAACAGTGATGATATAAGTTGGTTAAGAGGTCCATCATATATGGAATCAATATTCAAACAGAACATTCATGTTCAAGAATGGGACTTTAATCAAGTCAACGAGCCTAAAAAATCATAGGCAACATTTTTCCATTATATCATAGAATTTCATATTCTTGATAATTGATATATCCTTTGATAAACAGAGAACTTCAAGTTCTTAATCAATTTCCAAAATCCGATTTCAATGAACCACTGATTCAGAGCTTTTGGTTCCAATCGGAAATCAAAGGACTTTTAAAATAGGCTTAATTATAGATTTACCACCCAAAACTGTAACTTATTCCCACTTTGCCACCTAAAAGTTTTTTGTCTCAGATTACCACCTGTAACTTACATGTGTGTCCCATTTTATCTTATTCCGTTAAAAATGATGACTTGGCAGTTATGCTGATGTGGTGCGCTGGATGTGCGCCACGTGTCACATCTTTGCTTTTATTTTCGGATTTTTTTATTTTTTTATTTTTATATACTTTAAAAATTAATTAAAAATAGTTCCAAACTTAGAAAAATACACAGAAAATTCTTACGGACTCGTCTTGACTAGCACTAATTTACTATCAGATTAAATTACCAATTTGCCCTCTAAAAAATTTCAAAAAAAATTAGAAAGTCCAAATTTATTTCTAAAAAATTAAAATAAATTTCCCTCTATTAAATAAATTCTAGAATTTTCGTAAACTTTTGAACAAATTCTCAAAAATATTTTGGAAATTACCAAAAGCCTGTTTTAGAGAATTATTTTGAGACTTTACAGAAATTCTAGAATTTTTCTAGAATTTATTTTATAGGGAAATTTATTTTCCTCTAAGACTGAGAGGTCTTTTGGGTAGCAAGTGTTCACGAGAAATGTATTGTTTTTTTTTAGAAGACTAATGGTGCAAACCTCATATTTTTTGGAGTTTGGGAGATTATCCTATGAATTTCCAAAGAGTCTAGAGTATTTTAATTTTCTAGAAATAAATTTGGACTTTCCAATTTTCTGAAAATTTTTAGAGAGAAAATTGGCATTTTGACCCCATAGTAAATTAGTACTAGTCAAGACAAGTCAGTATGAATTTTCCGTATATTTTTTTAAGTTTGGATCTATTTTTAATTAATTTTCAAAGTTTATAAAAATAAGAAAATAAAAAATTCAGAAAATACAAGAAAAGATGTGACACGTGGAGCACATCCAGCGCGCCACGTCAGCATTAACGGCCAAGTCATCATTTTTAACGGAATTGTTGACGGAACAAAGTAAAATAGGACACGAATGTAAGTTACAGGTGGTAATTTGGGACAAAAAAACTTTCAACTAATAAAGTGAGAATGAGTTATAATTTTGGGTGGTAAATCGATAATTAAGCCTTTAAAATATATCATGGAAACTTTGGGTTCCAATTTGCACATTTTACAATATCAAACCTTTAATCACAAGTCCATGTTTGATATTCAGAATTTCATATATTATGAACCATAAAAATCCAAAGAGTTTGAATTTCATGTTCAATCAATATTTTGGTTCATATGAGGATCAATAGATTAAAGCCATGAAACTTTAGGTTTCAATTTACTAAGGAACTTTATGCATATATCATGTTCCAATGTAATTTATACTTTACATTGAACATGTGCTATCAAAATTTCAGGTTCATTATAATTTGATATACTTCTGAAATTTCAAGTTCGGATTTTAATATATGTACTCGAAACTTCAGGTCCGGAGTTTGAGAGGTTTAGAACCCTAAACCATTTCTTTTACTTTTATTTTTATTTATGCTCTTTACAAATTATATAATAAATATATCACTCATTGATGGTTACAAATAACAAATAACCAATGGTGAATCAAAGCCACATAATTTTCAATCAATGTGCTTAATGATTTGTTAATCTCTGCTCATATAGACTTTGCCATGATCCCATACATATCATTATGGATCCATGATGAGCAAGAAAATCATGCCAAATCATAAAGAGATGTAGACCAGTGAACTTCAGGTCACTATAATTTGAGCTTTAATCATTCTTACGGTTGTGTGATACAACCTATATGAGAAGACATAAGATTCTCCAAAATATGTTTGGAGGCAGTAACACAAAAGTACTGAATATTTGGTAACATAATATGAGCTCCTCAAGACTCTTCAATCAGGTTAAGATACCGTTAGTAACATAACATGGGCTCTTTCAGACCCTTTAATTAAAGGGTGTTTCACAGGCCGATCCAATTTTCTCTCCTTTGTTAGATTAATACCTTAATGCTTTTTTATTTTTAATTGAGGTCCAAAAATATTGTCTAGATGTTTTTAATTTCAAAAAGTCTAACATTATCATAAAATTAATGATATTTAAATCTTAATATTATCTTAGTATTATCATAATATTATCCTAGTTTTATATTATCTTAATATTATAATATCCTAAAATTAATTGTGGGATTTAAATTATATAAATCTAATAAAAATGCATCAGCCCACAAAATGGAAATAATCAAACAAGGAAAAAAAATTCTTTATGGGTACATTTCAATTGTACCAATCAATCGATGGGTTGACAACGTTTATGTCAGGGTTTAGCTCCGGAATTTTGGGCTCAAAGCTAAACCCTAACATAACGCCTCCATTAAGCCCATTCTATACCCTAGGAGGAGATGATGTGAAAAGATGAGGATTTACCTTCAAAACTCGGGGAAGGAAGCAACATAGCCGGGCGATCAGCGGAGAAAACCGAGCGTTCGGATCAGGTGCGCCCCTAATTGGATATGTATATATATATATACCAACTCAAGTATTGGTACAATTGAAATGTACCTATATATACTTTTTATCTTACTTGTTTGATTATTTTCTATTTTGTGGCTTAATGCATTTTTTTTATATTTGAATAAATTAAACGGATATTATCTTTTATTATTTTAAATTATAAAACATAAAAACTAGATAATCTTGCATGTTTTAATTAAAAAATGTAAAAAAAAAAAAATGTCCTAAGACGAATATATTTCATATTAATTATCTTAATTTTAAGAGATAATATAAGTCAAAAACTTTAAAAGTCCATTTTTTGGACCTTAACCTTAAAAATATATTGGATTTAAATACAAATCTAAATTTATATATGGTTTTAGTTTGAATGACCCTCCAAAATTGGACCTACTTCTAATTAACTGTTAATTAAATTTGTATAATCTGATGTGATAGTTACCATAGCTTCAATTAAAATTAAGTTTTTAAACTAAAATGAGAGACCAATATCATTGCTTCCATGTTTAAATTGTTGTGACTATTAAACTCACACATATATCCTCATTCATACCCATGATCATGGCCAATCAATCACTTCAGGGAATGATACAAATTTTTTTGGATGGGATTCATGATATCTTTTCAAAATCTTGCTTGCTTAACTACATAAATACATGAAATTAATTTCGAAAACCTTTTCCATTTATGTTTTTGGTGTTGTTGCTTACAGCACCACATTTTATGCATCATGTCTTTAATTATGAGCAAAATCTTTCCCATATAATTTTGATTGTGAATATATAATGAGGATCGTCTGTATGTCAGTATTCACTCATACGACACTATTCATTTGTATGTACTATTCATATGTATGGTACTATTCACACATACGTCACAGAAACCAAGGGTATTTAGATCCAGATTATATAATGGGATCCCTCGGGTCCTCATTTTATTTTATAATAATTGAGGCATATATAAGGATATGTTTAAACAATTTATTAATTAAGAAACTTCAGATTCATAATATTAAGATCCATAAACTTAAAGTTCATATCAATATATTTCCAAAACTTTAGGTTTGGTGTATATGTCCACAATAAATATTGGAAACTTCAGGTTTCATTTTCCTCATATAAAGGACTTCAAACCCTTAATCACTTTTATGAGGATTGGTGATCATTTGGCCCTCAATCAATATTTTCAAGAATCAAGTACTTTTAGTTCAGATTAAAGCTGTCTTAAGCCAAAGATAGACATGTAAGTTTAGTTCAGCATAAGTTTGTGCCAGGCTGATCGATCTCTGAAGAGGTACGGTTTACCGGTCTACAAAGACTTTTACTGTACTAAATAATTTGCCCTAGTTCATTCTGGGCTTCAATACCATTCGAGGAGTTTTTGATTGAATTTGTTCAAATTCTTTACATTATATTTTGTGGTGGAAACCTCATCGGAGATCAAGAATCAACTAGACAAAGGGCACTCCAAAAGTTTGAACAACTGGCAATATATGATCTAAGATGTATGCTATAGATCAAATATACCATGTATTAACATCATTCTATATTCTATATATAATATATAATATTATGTTATAATATCATAACATGAAAGCATAAAACAAAAAGTAAATAATTATAAAATCCAGTTTTGGGTTCTCACTACTTTTAAGACCCAATCCTTTTTTTTTTTTTTGAAGGAGGCCCATTTTATACCAAACCGGTCCTCTCTTCCATCTCCATAATTCTCCGTCTCTCTCCCTCTCACTCTCTCTTTCTCTGTCTCACAGATATGAGGGATCGCACCTCTCTCTCATTTCTCTCCATCATTTTCCTTTAGTGTCTGATGGTTAGGGAGTCCTTTCCCCACACTTGCTCGCTCTCTCTGACTTAGTGAACCGATTCATCAAACATGTCGACGATAGAGAAGTTGTTGGTGCAGATCTTCAAGAGGAAGAAATGGATCATCAACCAAGCTAAGCACCAAACCCACCTCTTCGCCCAACACCTCGCCTCCAAACTTCTCATTAATGAAATTGCCCCTCCGACCTCAATCGTACTTTTCCACCTTCATCGATCTTTATCAATTTCAATCCGCGTTGTTAATTTTGTTGATTTTGATTGCAAGTTTCTGGTGTTTTTAGCCTTAGTAGCCATATATTGCTCTTTTTAAAAGAGAAAGAAGTGAAACATATTGCATTATGTTTTTGTGTAATTGCGACTGTCAAGGGTTTCTTAATCCTCTATTTGGTTGCCCATAAAATTTTGGGCCATTGCTCTTCAGCATCACCTTGAAGCTCATTGTCACACCTCAATCCGTAATTAAGAACTAATTACAGATTAAGGTGTGAATCACACTCTAATTATAGAATTAACTTCTATAACTAGAATATAACGAAAAAAAATAAAAGAAGAAATTGTATACTATTAACATATCATACTGAATTCAAGCTTAGTTTACAACACACAACCTGTTTCAGTAACTTAAGTTTAACAGAACTTCCAAAATAATATGAAACTAAACTTCAAAGTCTGTTCACACTTATTTACACAAACTTCTTCTTACTTCTTCTAAGGGTTCTGATCTTCAGTATTTGAACCTGCAAAGTCTATAAAGGGGTGAGCTCTAACCAATGGCTCAGTAGAGACATTTCACCTTAACATGCAAAATTAATTATATTGAATCTCAATGAATCATACAACATGGAGCAGAAAATATATATTTAATAATATTATAGATGCATGAATGTTATGCTGCACTTCCTTAATTTATGCCGTTCGTGCTCCCCCCGGGATCACTCTCTCTCCCTTAGGATTTTCTAAAGAGTTTTCTCTTAGTGTTCCTTACAGTTAGCAACATTGTTTTCTCGAAGGAAAATCGCTGGGCTTGCGGGGGAGTACCCCCTGCGTCCCTTTAAAAAATAAATAAATTACAATTCATCTTAACTTCAGTCTTTGCCAAAGGTCCAAATGCGCTTTGGGGAGGTTAGATCATTTTATCAGTCTCTGTTGAAAGGGCTTCACTCCCCGCGCACTCTATGGATTTAAATTTAACTCCCAACCTTTTCTCACCACCAAAATCTTCATTTCTCAATAAATCATGCTTCACGTTCAAATAAATGTCACATTCAAATAAATGCACATAATTATATAATAATCAACTAATTTATATCATGTTCAAGTAATTCAAATAATTCATATAAATTACATATTAGCACACATATTGCATTTTTCAACAAACATTCAATAAAATCAAATTTTGCAGTTTAAGGTTCTCCAAATTCCCCAACCTCGAAAACAAGCTTAATTCGCCGCTAGAAATAGCCTTGTGTCTTCAGGTCATTCTCCGAACCTAATCACGTACAAGAAAGTCATAATTAATTACGGAATAAAATCGCTCACTCTCTAATTCTAGTGTGTAGTGAAAACACTAAGTTAAGGTTCTTGGATCACAAAACGGAGGCTACCATCGGACTTGGAATCGAAAATGCAGTGAGGAGGGACTTTTCCCGATCACCGGAGCTGCCGCACGCGCCGCCACGCGCCGGTGATGCAAGTGGTGGTTCGGCGGCACTATTCATCATCTTCAACCTTTAGCTGCCAGTTTTTGTTTTTTTTTTTTTCTAACTTTGGCTCGCTGTTTACCCTATCAAATCAACTCTAAATTCAGCAAAATTATACGCATTTTAAAGCTCTGAAACTCCTATTTACAACCATCAAAAGAACACTCAAAACGAATCTCTACAACTCAAGATATAAGGCCTCAAAGTACGCTACTCGAGCACTATCAAAAATTGTAGAAATTTGGCAGATTTTCCAAAATTCAACCAAACTCATTTTTCTTCGATTCTCACCATCCAAATCAGTTCCTAAAGCTAGTAAATGATAAATTATAACTTAAACTTCAAACAAAATCAAAGGAAACATAATCAAATGAATTAAAATTCAAAAATTCAAAAACTCAAAATTGAAAATTTGCTTTCTACACCCCAACCCGAAAATCCTTCACTTCTCCTTCAACTTCTATGGTCTTTATGCTCCAATAAACAACTCCAACAACTATCTAAACCTCACCAAAAGAGACTTCACAACATAAAATTGAAATCACAAAAAACAGAGTATCCATGAAAAATTGAAAATTACCTTCTCTTTCTCACCTTTTCTTTTTCTGTGTTCTTCTCTCTCTCTCTCTGCTTCCTCTCCTTTTCTCTTCTTCTTTCTCGATCTTTTTTTCTTTCCCTCTTGGTTCCTCTTCTTCCTTTCTCTTTCGGGTTAACTGGGTTCTGGGGTTTTGCTAGGTTTTTCTCTCGGTTAATTTGCCTGCAAATTTAGACTTTGCTGGGTTTGTAATTCACACACACACACACAACTTCACCGCCACACCACCGCCTCAAACACAAGAACACACCTCACCTATATCTCAACCACTCACAAAACTAACACACATTAACCAAAACACACCCACAAAAAACTAGAAGCTGCTGGAGGCAAGTCCAGCAACTTATTATTATTTTTTTTAACATAAATATAAATATAAATATAAAAATAATTATAATTATAACTAATTAAATAAAATTATTAACTAATTTACAAAACTAAGTTATTACAATCTAACCTCCTTAAAAAAAATTTCGTCCTTGAAATTTGACACTTACTGAAAAGTTAAGGAAATAGCTCGGGATACTTCTGACGTACTTCAGCTTCTACTTCTCATGTCATTTCGTTAGTATTCTCATTTCTCCATAGTACCTTGACTAATGGGTTTGTCTTTGTACGAAGAACTTGTTCTTTTCGATCCAAAATCTGCACAGGTCTAGTTTCGAATGATAATTGTTCATCCAATTCAAGTTCCCTCCAATCAAGCACATGTGTAGGATCTACCTCATATTTTCGTAACATTGAGACATGGAAAACATTGTAAATTCCTGAAAGTTAAGGTGGTAATGTTAACTTGTACGCCACTTCTCCAATTCGCTCTAAGATTTCAAAAGGACCGATAAACCTTGCAGCTAACTTTTCTGACTTTCCAAATCTTTTGACTCCTCTCCGTGGAGAAACCTTTAGAAAAACATGATCACCAGCATCAAACTTTAACGGTCTTCTTCTGCGGTCCGCATAATTCTTGTACTAACTCAGGTCCAATTAATATTGCATCACCGGCTTCGATCCAACATAAAGGTGATCGACATGGTCGTCCATAAAGTGCTTCAAATGGTGCCCATAAAGTGCTTCAAATGACATATATGATGGATGGATGGCGATTGCTGTAACCCAAGTTATGTGTTTCAGATATCAAATTGTTTGCGAAGTACTTAACTTTCTATTTTTCATATATGAATGTATTTGCATTTATCAGTCTTGCTCTTGCTAAGCACTTAACTTTCTATTTTTCTTTCAACATAAATGCCATGTTAAGAACAAAGATATCCGGAATTAAGTTTCAAGTTATTTTCCTTTTTCAACGAAATTGTAATTCTATTTTAGTTTGTTGTAATTGTGTCATAGGTTTATAATTCATTTGGTTGTTTATGCTTTCACAAGGAATGTATTAGGTTTAAATTATATATATTCTCTAATTTTTTGTTATTGTTACTATCAAACAATAACAATACTTGATTGTCACTGCCAAATAATAGCAATAGGTAATTGTTACTGCCAGAAAATATCAATATGTGATTGTTGCTGCCTGACATAGGTGATTGTTACTATTAAACAATAACAATACCTGATTGTCACTGCCAGACAGTATAAATAGGTGATTGTTACTGTCATGCAGTATAAATAGGTAATTTTTACTATCAAACAATAACAATAACAATACCCGATTGTCATTGTCAAACAATAGCAATAGGTGATTGTTACTATCAAACAATAACAATACCTGATTGTTACTATCATGTTTATGGAATGAAAAATACCTAAATTATGATTTATTTGATAGTTTACGTACCAATTGGCACTGAAATTATTTTCAAAAAAAAAATTGAAGAAGGAAAAAAAATGGCATTAAAAAAAAAACACTATAGCGCACTACAGTAACGGCGCCGTTACCGTAGCACCGAGTTTTTAAAAAGTGGGCCACTACAGCAGTTCACTGTAGTGGGTTGGCCAGATGACCAGTAGATTTTAAAAAATGGATTTAAAAAAAAAAACCCTAAAATAAAATTGTGAGACCCCGTATTTTTCAAATATTTTGAGAATTTATTTTAAGGATTTTGAGAATTTATTTGGAAATTAAAAGGTTTTGGATTTAATTTTAATTTTTTTTTAAATTAGACTTGACCCAAAAATTGCTTTTAAAGTTAGTGGGCTTTCGTCTTTTACTTTGGGCATGTTGGATAGGTCTCGAGTCCACGAGTTCATAGACACGAACCACGCGTAAATCGGAATTACGGTTTGAGACTTACGATCATTTAAAGTAAAGGGCAATCTCGTAATTTGTACCAAAAGAGTTTTAAAACCCAAAAATCACTTTTTATTTTTCTCTCTCTCTCTCTCTTCCCCCGCGTCTCTGTCTCTCTCTCGCCTCTCAACCTCGCCGCCCCTGACACCGGCGCGTGAGGGTGCGTTCGGCGACGGATGGAGGGGGAGGAAAGCTCCCCGAGCTCGTTGTCCCTCCCTCTTCCTCCCCCTGGCCGCCGATCAGCCACCTGAGCCACCACCTCGACGAATCGACGCTAGACAAAGAAGACCTTCTCGCCGGCGATCTTGCTTTTCTGGCCACGACGCGACTCCGGACCACCACAGATGGACTTCCCTCGACGTTCTGAGCCTCCCCATTCCATCCTTTCACGCCGATGACCACCGTACACGGCGGTGCGAAGATAGAAAAGTCGAGCCTTCTTCGGCCATTTTTCGGCATTTTTCGGCGACTTTTGACCGTCGACCTAGTTACGAGAATTGATCCTCGAGGTATGGGTAATCTTTCCCCTAAGGTAGGCACATCCAATTTTGAGAAATTAGAAATTCGATTTTAGAGTTTATGCCTATTTCGAATTTCTCAAAATTGGACTTGAATTCGAGTTGTTTTTGTGCAAATGAAGGTTCCATTGTGCAATTAGGATTAATTGGAGTTGATTTTGAGTATTTCCAGGTTTGTGCCGCCGCTGCCACCATCAGAACCACCACTTTTGGCAGTGGGTTAATGGTTGTTTGATCCGATTCCGCCCAATCGGGGTCCCAGGAACCCTTCTAGTTCCATTTGGTGAGAATTTGATGATTTTTGTGTGTTGTTTGGGACTGGGCAGCCACCGTGTGTGGTGGTTACTGCCCGTTTCGATCGTTTAGCGGCCGTTTGTGTTTCTGGTTTGTATTTGATTTGGTTGTTTGGTCTTAACAGGTACACGGACTTAGGAAATCTCATTCCCGATGTCGTCATGCTACCGGATTTGTTATCCGAGTGTGTTGCCGTCGAAGGACATTTTGGTCTTTTTACTGATCAAACAATGAGTGAGATTAGATAGTATAATTTGTTGCTTTGCTTGTGTGTATGTATTTGTTTGCTAAGATTTGGTTTGGTTAGGACTTGGTAAATTCTAGGCTTGAATCTTGAAGGTGGAAATGATGGTGATTATGCTTGGAGGTTATTATTTAAGATGTGAATGATTGAGGCTGAGGATTATAGTTGACAATTACCCAATTGATTTTCCAGAATGATGATTATTATTTATTGATAAGATTTAATTTGAATACGAGAATTTATGATTTATCTTGATGCTTGGATGATTGGTGATGGAATTATTATGCGATTGAGTAATTATAGATTTTTTTGTGAATTATTATTGAGTATGAAAATTGAAGAATTATTGAGGATATTTGTTTAAGTCATTTCACTCATACGAGCTTTAGTGAGCTTACCGGGTTGTTTGTTTGAATGACTCGGTGTACCATGAATATGGTGCAGTGTGGTTGTTGTTTTGCAAGTTAAGCAGGCTGAGGAGGCAGTAAGGAGAAGACGAAGCAATGACACCCACTTTGATTTGTTTAAAGGTTTTTATATAGAGGTTTTACATAAATGTTTTATTTGAAAGAAATGTATTTATTTATTATCTTGAATGCATGGCTCATTCTTTGAAAAATGGTTTAAATTGCAAAGTTTCAGTGTGTTTATGGGCCCGAGGTTCGGAGCGTTATAAAAATGCATGAACTTGATATTATAATATTATAATAGTATATTAGTATATATAATGCTGAGCAATCATGCCAAGCAATAAGACAATATCATATTATATAGTATATGGCTAATTACAAATAAATCAATAAAACAATAACATTTTAGTCATCACACTTTTTGATAATTTTTTTTAATCACTATTGACCAAAATGAAAAAAAAAATTATAATAGATTAATAAACATATATTACTATTCAAATTTATTTTTGTATTAGGTTTTTTTTTTTTACAAGTACGCAGCAAAACGGTTTAGGTTTTAGGCTCCATACGCTCTAAAACCCTAATTCTAAACCTTAAACCCCATTTCTAAACCCTAAACCTCATTTATATATCCTGCAGGTCATTTTTAAATCCTAAATTAAGGGCAACATCATAATTTTACACCCATAAGTAATAAAAAAAAAAAAACTTTGTGACTAAAATAAGATATAATTTCAAAACTCATTGACCTTTATAGTAAAAGAAAATTTACATTGACTATTATGTAATATTGAAATGTTTTATTGATTTAAATGTAATTTGCTATATATATAGTATTAGCATTTTTAAAGCATATTATATTGTAATAGCTAGATTACCATATCATATTATATTAGCAATCAAGCGTTCGGACAACAAAGAAAAGTTTGATGAGCAATCGGTTAACTTGCTGAGCTATCGGATTGCCGCCGAGTTATCGACTTGTTGCACTGAGCAATCAGTGTTCCTCCGAGCACTTCTAAAGTAAGAGCAACTCCTTCATGCTGATAACATATTGTGAAATAATTGAATAACAGTAATAGTAGCAGTGCAAAATTTTAGAGAGAGTAGGAGATGAGAGATCAGAGAGCATAGAGAGGAGATATATTTTATTATGTATTTGAAGGCCTATTTATAGGCGATGCATTCTCCATTCATGAACTACACAGTATTTACTATGCGTTTACTGTGCGTTTGGTGGGCAGACACACCATCACGGGTGAATAGTATTTACAACATAAACGAATAAATAAAAGGGTAATTACATTCAATAGCCTCTGTAGAAGTTCGTATTAAACTTTTAGCCCTATGCCAAATCTCTTTCTTTTCTTAACCCTTTTGGCACTACCATAGTGAACATCACTAAAAGCAGTAGTGATGCTCAAATAATAATAAATAACAAAAATAAGTCAACTCAAGGCCGTAACGTCCTAAAATCCGGGTACGCCACAACAACATCTACCTTAAGAACACCCGAGACTATAACACTCATACCTCGAGGATTACAATCTCAAATATTCTCAAAATAGATTAACCCCTTGATTTTAAATAAAACGGGTTGGATCAAAATTTCATTTGCTAGCGGAAATAGATAGTTAAATAAAACATTTATTTAAATAGGTTACGGATTAGACAAAGGTAACCTTAAGGAAAATACAAGAGAACAAAAGAAGATAACAAACAGCAAGAGGGTCAAAAACTACTATGTCTTGCCCAGAGAAAGGAACTAAACCATATAGAATACTGGAGCTGACAAGAAGCGAGACTACGCCCTTAATCCAAGTCGTCAACTAGAACGTAATTTGCACTCAAAGAGCACGGTAGGGGTTAAACATCACATACGTTCATACCTTCCCTCAGGGGACCCTGTCTAGGTTTAAAAATAGTAACGAAAATATTTACTATTTAATAGCCAGTGAAAAACGTTGGAAATAAGCACAAGCAAAAACCAAAGAATCAATATCAGTTACCGAAACCAATTGCATGTTCATACAGGTCATAAAATATTTTGGAAGCTTCCAAGTTTAGTAATATACCTGATGACCGAACTCATAATAGCCAACTACCATCCTACCTGGATTATCAGAAAAAACTGAACTGGTAGCGAGAGTATCCATTTATGGTTAATTATAACAACTTTAGCCAAAACTGGAATCCTACCAGTCTAATAGTATAATACATGCAGGGTCATCAATTATGTGATCCCTTACTCTTAGGTCATCCAATAAGTCAATTATCACAATATCAGGTAAAAACCATGCAATAGATGACAACAAAAAACAATGCAACTTTCACATGCATCAATATTTACTTAGCATAATTTACTGATAGTAACTCAATCAAAAGTAAACTTTGACATTATTTTAGCATGACATTTCCTTTCGGTCATACGTTCCCAAAAACTTCCAGAGACTAGTCTACTAAGACCGAATCTATGTACTTTATGGGCCTAAGGTTTCTACTTAAGTTCGGTTTTAATTTAAGTCTGTAATTTAATCAATTAAAGTCTAATAACATAACCAGGTCAGGGCATAAGAGAATGGGGGAGCTCTGGCTCAGTTTCCAGCACCTATATGCTCACGCACTGACCTCAATATCACGTCATTCAGTTACTTTAATAGGGTTTCTTGAATCCATTATTAAGTTGATTGATTTATAGAAGTCGGGCATCGTTTCAATTATAACAAAAACTTATATAAATAGTAATATATTTAAATAGGCTAGGTTATTTGGTTACCTTGTAACGACTTGACCCAAATTTTCACGAGAAATTTAAATTCTTAATTCGTAATGGTCATTTAGAGGCATGGTGGGAAGTTGAATTGTGAGACCCCGTATTTTTTTAAGTTTTATTTCGAAAAGTATTTTAAAGATTTTGGGAATTTATTGAGAAATAAAAGGTTTTCGATTTATTTTTAATTTTTGTTTTTAATTGGGCTTGACCCCAAAGTTGACATTTCATATTAATGGGCTTTTGATTTTGACTTGGGCCCATTAGAAAAGTCTCGAGCCCACGAGTTCGTAGACACGAAGCACGCGTAAATTGGAGTTACGGACCGTACAAGTGAAGGGCAATTTTGTAAAATTGCACTTAAGGGTTTTATAAACCCATTTTGATTTCTGAAATCTCTCATTCTCTCTCCTCTCTTTAGAAATTTCTACACATTTCGCTCTCTCTCTCTCTCTCTCTCTCTCTCTCTCTCCCATTCTCTCCTTCTCTCCCGCACCCTCTCTCTCTCTGTCCTCTCTTCCCCGCAACCCACTCCAGCCAACACCACCACTTTTGGAAGCTTTAACTTTATTTATGGGTGTAGCTAGCTTCTTGGTTATTAAATTAAGTTTTGATTTGGGTTTCGAATCTATGCTTTAAGTATAAATCTTCTCACAAGCATGTGTTGATGATGTTGCATACGTGGTGATGAATTGGAATATACAAGAGGCATTATATTGTGAAACAATGATAATTATGAGTTAGTTTTGAGAACGCTTAGAGTTTGTGCGAGTATACCTGCTTGCTCGTGCATTGATTCGCTCAGCACGAGAATTGGCGAGCCCACTCACCTGCCTACTCGGGCATTGATTCGCTCTGCACTGGAAGTGGTGAGCCAACTCACCTGCCTGCTCGTGCATTGATTCTCTCTGCACGAGAAGTGGCGAGCATTCCTGCCTGCTCGTGCATCGATTCGCTCTGCCTGAGAAGTGGCGAGCATTCCTGCCTGCTCTTTCATCGATTCGCTCTACACCAGAAATGGTGAACATTTTTGCCTGCCCGTGCATCGATTCGCTCTGCAATAGAGGTGGCAAGCTTACATGCCTGCCCGTGCATCGAGATCCCTCTGTACGAGGAGTGGCGAGCTTATTTGCCTGCTCGTGCCTATGCACGGGATGTGGCGAGCTTAATTACCTAAGTGTATGACTAGCGGCTTTCCCGGATACTAATATGATGTGATGTTTCATTTCATGGCCTAGAGATAGATAGTTTGCATGAATGACAATGGAGGATTTGAGTTAATTACATTATTGTCTACTTTGGCGTGATATCATGTTTAATCGTTTACCTTGCATATTTTATGGAAGTTCTTTTTGGATNTGGAGGATTTAGTTAATTACATTATTGTCTACTTTGGCGTGATATCATGTTTAATCGTTTACCTTGCATATTTTATGGAAGTTCTTTTTGGATCAATTGTGTTTACTTAAATGATGAAAATGTTTATGTGGAATAATCGTTGATTTTGTTTGAAAAGGAGTTTCGACAAGGTTTTAAAACTGGGGGATTTCAAAGAGTGACGTGAGGTTTTAAAGTTTAAATTTGACTTTTATTGATTCGTGAAAAGATAAATGACAATTATTTTTCGTACTTATAAATTGTCCACTCACTGAGTTTATCTCACAATTGTCTTGTTGTCTTATATTGTTTCCCCCCAGGTCGTAGCATTGGTGGAGGTCGAGCCATACACATCGAGGCATAGCGTCCATTTTCTCTAGTCGGATCTTGTAGGCATCGCTTACATTTTGGAAGTTCATTTTTAGTTTAACTATAGAAATTGTTGTAATAAAAGTAGTAGCTCTGAAAACCATACTGGAACCTTTTGTTATTGTGGTATTGTTTGGGTCTGAGACCCTTTTTGGTTGTGGTAGAGGCGGCTGATATTTTTAGAAGTGTTTTTACAGGTTTACAAATTTTGGGTTAGCCTATTTTTAGGAGAGATTCTACCAAATTTTCGGTATGATTTTCTTTGATTTTGGATTCCCACAGGACCTCTCCGAGATTTATGGTGGAATCCGGGGGCGGTCCTGCCATACCTAGTTAAAGACTTCCCACGGGTAAAACCTTGGTACTAATTGGTTTTCTAATTTAGACATAACAAGAGTCTAATTAACAAGAGAAAATTCTAACAACATTTCAGCAGAACTTCGATTGGGTTTAGGGTCTTACCTTAGCCTTTGAAAATGAAAGCCTAATTTATGTATAGTATCAGCCTAGAAACCATCTAGATAGGTCGAGCTCGGCATCACGATTGCGTGGTCGAAAATGGATCTCGAATCAGACGTCAGATGAAGAAATTATGATGAAAACAAGTTTGGGAGTTTTAGAAGAGGGAAATGAGCGAATTTTAGAGAGTTAAAAAGAGAAAATCTTTAAAGAGAAAAGCTCTCAAGGTGATGGTGTGATTTGGAAATGAGAAATGGCATCCTATTTATAGACTTCAAGGTGGGTACACTTAGCAATTTAGGTGGGTGTACTTAGCACTTCGGTGGGTGTAGTGAACAAAGAAAGAGAGCAGTGTCACCATGAGATGATGACATGTGTCTATTACTTGGCCATCACTCCTATTTACAAGCTGAGCACTCCTCCATTGGATCTGAATCGATCAACGGTTGAGAACGTGATCCTTGTTTTCTATTTTATTTTCTATTTAAATTTTGTCGTTTCTCAAATTTCTTCCAAAATTCATTGGAAATTATTCGGTTGTCCATAGTGTAATACAAGGATATGGTGACGTTCATGGAGTATGGTACTATATCCCCATATTTTTAGTTTCTCCAATGATTTACATGTTTTCTCTAAAAATTAGAAATGTACTCGAAAGTGCATGTTTACCTATTCCTTAATTTCTAAAAATAATAAATAAATTACTAAGAACCTTGAATAAATTCCATAAAACTACTAGTAGCTCCAAATAATTTTCAAAAAATTTTCATAAGCTCAAAATCAAATACAGAAAATTCTAGGTCGTTACAAAGGCATAATAAAGCTTTTCTAAAACTCACTTTTGCGTTTAGTTTAATATTTTCAACGACTCATATTTGACCTAATTTTTAAAAGGACTCAAATTTGGTTTCACTTGTTGACCAATCACAACTGTTCTAATTGCTCATTAAATCTGAAACATTAAATTTCAATTGGACCACTTGTGGATGATACACTTTTGACCCCGATTAGCAATCACAATTTTGTTGTATAAGGTTCATTTTCTGTATGTTCGTGTCCAAACCAAATCTGCATGACCCGAGTGCTAATGTGAGAATTCACGCTTGTTCTTTAGTTATCAGGTATGTACATCAAAATTAAACTTTTCTTTTTTGAAAAAAAAAACTAAGCAAGACGAATCAATTATCATTTTTTGAAGAAAATATAATGAATCACTTGCATTTACACATGTCACATAAGAAACAACAAAAAATAACTATTGAGAAAATAAAAGGTTTGTAGTCTTTAAACTAGAAACACTAAAAGTAACTGTTGAGAAAATAAAAGGTTTAACTGCAGCAAGAGTCATTAAACTATTGCATGAATCTTTCCCTAAAAAAAATATAGTCCGTAATTTTAAACCCCCTAACCATCTTAAAAGTTTCCCTAAACCTCCACCCACCTAAAAACTCTCTTAAAACTCCCTAAAATTTAAAATATCTTTTTTACCCTTCTGACGCGCGCTGACGCGTTCTGACGCACTTGCTGGCGTCACTGTAACTGAATTTTGAGCGCACGTCACTGTAACTGAATTTTAAGCGCACATCACTGGAACCATCTAAAAAATTTCTCTAAACCCCCACTTATTTAGAAACTCTCTCAAAATATAACTTATATTCCTAAATTAAATTAGCCTGCTGACGTAATGACGTCATTGTAATTGAATTTTACTGAAACTGAATTTTTTGCTGAAACTAAATATTTCTCAAAAAATAAAATCAAACACTGCAACAATTTCACATAAACACTAAAAAAAAATAGTTACAAAGTTACAGAGCTTTGGGCATTTTTTCAATTACAACTAAAACTAAACCAAAATCTTCATAACTTCAAATCTTCAAATTTTAACTGAAACTGAACAATAAAACAATTTCAATCAAAACACTATAATTATATACAAGACACAGTTATAAGTGAAATTGAATTTTCAGGAAGTGAAACTGAAACTGAATTTACACAGTTATACTAATTAAGCTATAAACTAAAACTGAATTTACTGAATTCAGTTGCATCTTTCAATCACCGAGGTACCAGTTTAAGACCAAACAGTTCAACAAATCAAACAAGGTTCACAAAATTGATCGTTCAATGGCCGAGTCGGGCGGTGACCACCACGTACGGTGGCTGCCTAGCCCTAATTGAAAATCACAGAACTCACTCAAAAATATTCTTGAACCTAGAATTGAGCTTTTAGGATTCGGGGAAGGCTGCAAAGAAAAAAAAAAAAAAACACCCAACCCGCCGCCACAAGTGGCGGATCTAGCTGTGGCAGCGGCAGCCCAACCTGAAAACCAAGATTTGAGTTAAAACAACCCAACTAATAACAAGAGCAGGTTAAGGGGACAAAGATTGATACCTGGATCGACGAAAAACACCATCGGAATAGGCCCGAAAATCGTCGAAGAAGCCAACGATGCGAACCATCATCATGGGCTCGACGTGATGCGAGAACTCAGATGGATCGATGATTGGACCACACTATCGTGACGAGCTTGACGAGAGGAAGAATTCTAAGCTAGAGTTGGGCCGCGAAGCAGCCAGAAATGGCGAGAGTCATCGGTGTTGACCCACTGTGCGCGGACTGGGTTTTATGTCCGGGGTGTTTCTGGGTGAAACGAATACCAAGGGAAGAGAAAGGAGAAAGGTGAGATCAACGGGCCAAAAACCATCTTCATCCACCGCCGGATGCGTCGCTGCGCTCTGGTGACAGGGGCGGCGAAGGTGAGTTCTCGCTAGCAGGGGAGAGATGCGAGAGAGAGAGAGAGAGAGAGAGAGTGAAAATGAGATATGAAATTTCAAAACTGATTTTCAATAGCGAAGGGTTATAATCAAAATTTTCAAAATAGAGGGGGTCAAATCTAACTAGGTATAAGTTGACAAGGGGGTTTTGAGAGAAATTAAGTTTATAATAGGGGGTTTTGGGAGAGGTTGATTTAAGGTGGGGGTTATGACAGAACCTAGCTCTAAATAGGGGGTTAGTAATAGTTTACATAAAATATATATATATATATTACATGTATCCCAATTTGGTCATTAAATTCAATTTTATCTCAAATAGTGTATAAACTTTGAATTGTGTGGCACTTTTCAATTCCGAATTTTTCTGTCAAATTTTGTGTTATCGACCAAGGGGAAACAAAATTGTACACGATTCAATGTTCATATAACATTTTAATTAAGATGTAACAACCCGACCCCAAATTTTAACTAGAAATTTAAATTTTTATTTAACTATGTTTTTAAAAGATTTTTTTTAAAGATGTTGAATTATATTTTAAAGATTTTGGGATTTGTTTGGAAAATAAAAAGGGTTTGGATTTAAAATTTTTATTTATTTTTGTTTTAATTTGGGCTTGACCCAAAAGTTGACTTTAAAACTAGTGGGCTTTTGATTTTTACTTTGGGTCCGTTGGATAGGTTTCGAGCACACGAGTTCATAGACACGTAGCACGCATCATTTCGAATTACGGTTTGAAAGATACGGATATGTGAAGTGAGGAATAATTTTGTAAATTATAAAAATGAGTTTTTAAATACCCAAAATCAGAAAAAAAAAATTTCTGATTTCTCTCTTTAGAATTCTCTACAACTCTCTCTCTCTCCCTTTATTTCTCTCTCTCCCCGTGACACTATCTCCCCGACTCCCCATCTCTCTCTCTCTCCTCTCTGCACCCTCGTGCAGCCTACTCCGGCAACCAGAGGCCGGCGACCAGAGGGCCGAAGTCGACGCTGACCCAGTTTTCTCTCTCCCCGTGCTCTCTCTCTCCTTCGCGTCTCTCCCTCTCTCTCTTCCCTCGTCTCTGCGCGCGACCACCATGGGAGAGCCCAACCACTCCAGCTACCTTCCCAGCGGCACAAGGCCACCGGCGTGACCCTCGTGAGCCAGCCGTCCTTCCCTTTACTCCCTTTCGCCGGCCAGTACTCCCTCAAGCAGAAATCAGCCCGGAGAAGTCAGCTCCACCGCCAGTTTCATTTGCCGATTCCGGCCACCTCCGAGCTCCGATGGACTTGGTTTTTGGTGGGTTTTCTTCCCTCACTGTGGGCTTTCATTTCCCTAAGTATTGCTTGTCAATTTTGGGTATTTTGTGAAGTATGATTTTGGGGTTTAGAACCAATTTCGGGTTCCCTTTGGAATTCGAAATTTGGTAGGTGTTCTTGTCGGATTTTGGGCGACAATTCTTGTCTAGGATGAGAAATTTAAAGAAATTTTGGGATTTGGTTGATTTGGAAGTGTTTTCTTAAATTATGATTTTATTATTTGGTTATCATGAGTCTTGAATTAGAAATATTTATTTGAGAGTTAGATATTTTCCTTATGAACATATGTGGTAAATTTCAATGGTTTAAGTATCGTTTGACATGGATTTGATTTGAGTTACGAATTTTATGAAGTTAAATGAGCAGTTTTAAATCGCAATATTAGTACCCCCTTCAGCAGGTATATATTGTTCTGCACTTGCCTAGAGATGACTCGACGGTGTACGACCCGCACTTGCTCTGCACTTGCCTAGTTGGCGGTGTATGACCAGCATAACATTCGCTCTCCACTTGCCCAGTCGGCGGTGTATGACCAGCATCACAGCAGGTATTGATTTGCTCTGCACTTGCCTAGAGATGACTCGGCAGTGTATGACCAGCAGTTCCCCGGGTACTAGTGTGGCGTGAGTTTTTAGTTGTAAAGTATTTTGAGAAATTATAGTACACCAGTAAACGTTTTAAACGACAGTTTCATAAAGGCATTGCATTTTATTTCAGATATTTTAATAATTTTACAGTTTCAGAGTATTATGTGTTTTTCAGAGTTTGATTTATAGTTTTGAGATGATTAAAAAAATGGATTTGTGAAAATGTTTTAAAACTAAAGAATTCTAAAGAAAAAAATCAAGTTTAGAGTTTACGAAAAACTTCATGCTATTAAAACTTTTATGTCCACTCACTGAGATTTTTCTCTCATGTCTTATCTATTTTAAAAATTTCCTCAGGTACGAGCGGTCGAGCCAAGAAGAACGTCGAGGCACTCTGAAATCTTTGAAGACTTTGTAGGCTTTTAGAGTTCCCTTTTATTGTTATTTGTATAAAAAAAAAATCTAGAATGGCTCTGATAACCTATGAAAATTAGTTGTATTTTTTTTTTGACGAGTCTGGGACCCTTATATGCTTGTGGTAGAAGTGGCTGAAAGACTTAGAAGTGTTTTTTAACAAGTTTTGGAATTTCTGGGTTAGTCCATTTTCAGGGGAGGTTTTATCGAATTTTCGGTAGGATTTTCCTTAATTTTGGATTCTCACAGGACCTCTCCAGGTTTCAGGATGGAATCTGGAGGCGGTTTTGTCATAAGACAATTTAAGTTAAGGGTTTTTTTGGATATAATACGTACTTCAACTCTTTTTTGTTTAGATTAACAATTTATGTGTTTTTAAGTTTTGAATGCAATCTTTCATTTAACAATTTAACAATCCTAAATGGAAATAAATACATATTTATTCTCTAATTAATATCTAAAAAATTATGGGATTCATCTATCTAATCCGTAAAACAAATTTTAAATTTTTTCAGCCTAATTGTATCTAATGACTCTTAATTAACTTCCACTATCTTATAGGCCTTAAAAAAAAATATTCACCTCTAAACCCTAAAAAACGTAGGCCAGTAATATGGGCCGAGTAGACCCAGGCCCTACCCGGCCCTATGGTTTTTTGGCCCTAAAGGTTAGACAAGCTGGGCCGGGCTGGCCCTATATTATTTAAGCTAGGCCCAGGCCCTACCCAAAGCCCTATGACCTTCGAGCTTATGGGCGGGCCATTAGGCCAGGCTCATTTGGCCTTACTAAATTTGCTACCCGTTTGACTATTTTTTAGTCCTTTTTATTCAACTAAAAAGTAATTTTGGTTAAAATGGGGTTTGAACCTTATTCTACTAATCTCTTGTTCACTCTTTTGCCATTTAAACCAAAGATATTTATTGTTGAAAGTAATGAATTAAATTATAATATATAAATAAACTAACCAAAATTCTAAGACTAATAATATTATTTATTTCTTTTAAAAAATATTATTTTTAATAAATAATCGAGCTGGGTTTGGCCGTCCTAGGGCCACAAATGTAAGGCCCAGGCCCTACCCTTGACACAACGGGCCGGGCTAGGCCTGCCCAAAACATTGGGCCAAGCCAGCCCACAGCTCTAAAAAAGGGCTGGGTTCGGGCCGACCCATTGGGCCTGGGCCATTTTTATAGGCCTAAAAAAACGTACCCATATGAATTTTGAAACAAGAAAAAAAGTACATTGTACCCATATGAATTTTTCACCTCTACCTGTACCTATATGAATTTTGCAACAGAAAAAAAAAATACCTATATTTTCATCTACCTGGTTTGTCGGCTTTATGCCCAATATCTAAAAGTTTAAACCTAACATGCAGTCTCCATAAGCCATTCTATACCCTAAATTCTAAATCCTAAACCCTAAATCCTAAACCCAAATCCTATATGAAATTTATAGATTTTGTAATAGAAAATAATGTACCTTCACACATCAAATTCAAATGGAAACAAGACCCACCACCACTTAAAATAACATAGTTTCACACATCGAATTCAAATTGAACCTAAGATCTCGTCTCCTAAGGCAGCTTTGGGAGACGAATCTTAAAATTCGTGCCTAAGTTTGACCTACTAATCAGTTTGGCGCGTGACCTAAGGCGACAATATCTTAAAGTTTGAATTCGTCGCCTAAGGAGACTTTGGGCGACGAAAATTCCTAAACATGTATGGTTTAGGCAACTAAGATTCAAATTCGTCGCTTCAAGTGTCTTTAGGCGACGAATTTAGGTTCGTCGCCTAACATGTCTTTATTTTATTTATTTATTTATTTTTTGTAGTGACTGTCCAGATTTAACGTTGTTTAGTGCTTGCAGACAGAAATTCGATCACACTGAAGACGTCGTCTGAGTGTATACATACAAGGGCCAGTTCATGTTCGTCGAATCGTCCGCGATTGACGTTCAAGGTTGCACTACGTCAGCAATCCGCGTGAATTTCTTTTTTCCGCATTTTCTTTTATTTTGAAAATCATTTCCAACTTTAAAAATTCACCAAAAATACATCCGGACTCCAAAAAATATTCTGTAAAATGCTACGGACTTATAGACAAGTACTATTTTCCTAGGACCTCAAAATTGATTTTTGATTTCCAGAATTTTTGTGAAAATTCCAACACTTCAAAAAAAAATTCAAAATAACATTTAAAAGTCAAATGATAAATCACCAAAAATTAAAATAAGTCTAGAAAAATCACTAGAGATCAAATAACTCAGAAATAAAATACGAAAATGAGAATTACAAATTTTTTTAATAAAAATTTAGTGATCGATAATTTAATAATATTACTAATTAAAGACACTAACTACTATATATATATCTCAAATTTTGATTATCAACGAAAGTGACACATGAGAAATGGTTGATTATTACTTGTTGTATATAAATGAGGTTTATGATCGACAAAATTGTGCTCAAACAAATGAAATATTGTCAAATTAGATATAAGATTTAGAGGTTTGGATAATTGCATGTTGGTGTCTCATTTATTATCTTATCACTATTTTACACATTTAAAATAAATGAAGTGGAAAGTGTGCCCAAATTAGGATAAATAAAAATGAACTGCATTTACAATTTTTTAGTAAAAAAACTTGGTGAATAATATGGTAATTGTAGAATTATTTCTACACTTTATAATTAAGCAGAGCGCGGCCCGCCAAATTTGATATGAGATTGTTTACTTTAAACAAAGAAAATATTGGGGTACATTAATACAATAATACATCATCTAATGAAAGTAATTTAATGTGTCCAGCATAAGTGTTTGTTATATTATGATGGTTTTTTTTTTTTTGAAGAATGGAAATGGTATATATTAAGTAATTATGAGGTTAATGATGATTGGTGAAAAAGATTTGGGGTGCTTTAAATTTTGCACGCGCCATAATATAACTAACAGAAATGGGGAATGTGCAGTGCTTATAACAGAATTCTCACGAGAAATGCTAGTGTAACAAACAACGCCGCCTCTCTATCTTTCTCTTTCTAAATCTCTCTCTCTCTATAAAAGGTGGCAAACAGGGTGAGTTGAGAGTACATATACCACTACGCTCTCTAATGCATCGCTTCGCATTCTATATAGCTTAATTTCTCTTCTGCGAGCTGATATATACTCTCATCATCACCATCGTCAACGGATCAAGAAGCTTCAGGTAGTTTCCATTTCTTGTTTCTTTATATAATTATATATATATTTTATAATTATACAGTTAAAGCATGCATATTCGATTCTAGTTTCTGGTTCTTTTATTAGTTTTCCCGAGAAAGTGACAGAAAATTTTCCTCCGGCCATTTCAAGTTGTACAATATGTGCTGCGCGGATCGATTATTTTTCTGTAAATTGTATATATATATATATATATATACACACACACACAGTATAGTAATCTTTGATAGCATGCATGTAACTAGCTTAATCGACCATAAGTTTTCTGATTCGGTGAATTAATGTGGTGCTTAATCTGATTTGTATTCCAGAATTTGATCGATCGATTCAAAGGAAAATGAAGGGATTGAGACCAGGATGGGCAGTGAAGGCGATCGTGGTGATATTCGCATCGATCTTGTTCGGTTCCGTTTCTGATCGCCTGTTGGTGGAGCTTCTGGTTGGGATCTCTCCTCCAACCACCAAGGGGCTACTCAGGCCACCTTCCACGTCGGCGGCCGGTGACTCTCTCGGTACGGAGTATGCCCACCTTAATTCATCGCGCGATCATCTCTCACTTCATTTCTTAATTTCTATGCAATTAATCTTAGCGGTTTGTTTATTAATTGATTACCACTATATGCACGGTGAAGGATTTTGAAAGCAATCTTTAGGGTTTAAGCCTTGCTACTTCTGTTTGGTTTCTCAGACTCAGAATATTAAACTGATCGAGGAGAATTAATATTAACACATTCATTTTAAAGTAATTTACGTATTGGCGGCCTACTTCTTTAACTTTCCTTTTCTAAAGATTAATTTCCACGTCACCATATACATGATTATTGATGAATTAATCACGCATATCCAAGGTGTTAAATTTCGAAATTTTTTGCAAAATTTCGCCGAAAATTTCGATTTTGTGGGGTGTCGAAATCGAAACCTATATTTGTTAAATTTTCGGGATAATTGCGGCGAAATATTCGCCGGTGATCTGGTTTTGGACTTTTGGGTTTTTGGAGAGGAGGCTGGGTTTTGGGAGAAAAATGGGGCGGTGGCAGGGGGCAGCAGGTAGGGGTGGGCACGGTGCGGTCCGGCCCTGTTCTCCCCGCACACCGGCACTGCATTGTAGAAGACTATACGGTGTGGTGCGGTACTGAGCATTGGAATTGATATATGCAGCAGAACTGGACCAAACCAAACTGTAACAGTTTCGGTCTGGTCCAGTGCATTGTTTCTGGATGGGCCTTACTGTTTTGGACTTTTTAGCCTGAGCCCAATTAAAAATTTGGGCCAAAAAATAACAAATCCTATTTTTTTAACAACAAATCAGTGAATCACAAGTCCAAAATCACAATTCAAAACTTGTTTTTATAACAAAGTCACAAATCAAAACTTGTTAAGTCCAAATACAAATCACACATAATAAAGTCACAATTTACAAATCACAAGATTCACAACATGTTAAGTCCAATTAACAACTCACAAAAAAGATTCAAAAGAACAATAAAACATACTTAAGTACTTTACCAAGTATCAAACTACTAAGTACCAACCATTGTCCAAGACTCCAAGTAGGCAAGTAACTTAAAAACCAACCAAAAAAGAAGTTGCTAAGTTACTACAAATTACAACTATTAAAACAAAGTTAACTTACCAAATTCCAAATACAAATTACAAACCATGAAACCAACCAAAAACCATTAAAATAACACAAATTAATATTAGGTTACATAACTTAAAGCCATTAATCAATAATCACAAAATTTCATATCCCCCAGCCAGCAAACACCATAAATCACCCATTTCTTCAAATAATCCTTGCCAGCAGCCATCAAATACACCATAAATCAATAGCAGCCATCAAATACACCATAAAACCCCTGCCAGTAGCCATCAAATACACCATAATACCCCTGCCAGCAACCATCAAACACTATAAATTAATAACTAGGCAACTAAACAATAAAATTCAACTTATGGAAGTAAAAAAACTTACCATTTAGGCTGTCTACTCAACACTGAACAACAGGGGTTGTTTTCTTTGAAGTGGCTAAAGACATGTATTCTGTAAAACAAATCAAAAGATGCACAATTTTCAGGGGTACCTTGTGATAGGGGGTCCATCCCTCCTAAGTCTTAAACAGAAACCCCAATTTTCAGCAGCCCTCATTCACAAGTTCACAACCATTATGCTAATTTGCCAAAATAAACTAAATGTACCTCACAAAACTGCCCACTGCCCAAGTGCCCAAAATGTAGCTCAGGCTGCTCACTGCTCAGCAATTGAATCCCCAAAATGTAATACAAAATCCAGAACCTGCATATGTAGTTCAAAGTTTGAAACCCCAAATTAACTATAAACCCTAATTTAAAATTGAAATTGCAAGGAAGAACCACAAAATTGCACAGAAATTACAGAATAACCCTAATGTAAACCCTAACACGAAATCAAACCCCAAATTAACTATAAACCCTAATTTAAAATCGAAATTGCAAGGAAGAACCACAAATTTGCATAGAAATTACAGAATAACCCTAATGTAAACCCTAACCTGAAATCAAACCCCACAAAATTGCATAGAAATTACAGAATAACCTTAATATAAACCCTAAACCGAAATCAAACCCCAAATTGCACAGAGATGACTAGATGATGAGAGTGAGAGAGATGGTTACCTGAGACGACGCCGACGAGATGTACCGAAACAGCTTTTGATTCGCTGCGATGACGCCAACGAGATCAGCTGACTGCGATTCGCAAGTGAGAGTGAGAGATGAAAGATAGAGATGACTAGATGGGATATGCGAGATGAGAGATGAGAGTGAGAGAGATGGTTACCTGAGACGACATCGACGAGATGTACCGGAATGGCTTTTGATTCGCTGCGACGACGCCGACGAGATCAGCTGACTGCGATTCGCGAGTGAAAGTGAGAGATGAGAGACAGAGATGACTAGATGATAGACGCGAGATGAGAGATGATTACCTGAGATGAGTGTGCGAGCTGAGAGTGAGACAGAGCAGAGAATGACGAGAGTCTAGACTCCAGACTTGCCTTAGTTGATTGTGTGAGAGACTGAGATGAGAATGAGAAATCAATTGGGGATTTAGGGTTGGGTAATCCGTAATTGGGTAAGGTAATTGCCTAAATGGCCAAATAGGTAAATTGGTAATTGACTAATCTAATTAGTAATTAGGGTTTGACTTTTTGAGGGTTTCAAATTTTCAATTGGGGTTTCATTTGATTTTGGGGTTTCAATTGGGGTTCCATTTAATTTTGGTGTTTCAATTGGGGTTTAGAGTATAGGGTATTTAGGGTATATGGTATAGTCTTATAATAAACATATACATACAAAAATTGTAAGTTAGGATATACTATAATATTATAAACTATATACTATATGGGTACTATCAAATATATAATTAGTGTTTCAATTAGGGTTTAAATTGGTAATTTGTAATTGACTAATCTAATTGGGGTTTGAGGGATTAAATTGGGGTTTAGAGTCAATTGGGATTTAAATTGGTAATTTGTAATTGACTAATCTAATTGGGGTTTGAGGGTTTCAATTGGGGTTTAGAGTATAGGGTATTTAGGGTATAGTCTTGTAGTAAACATATACATAAAAAAATTATAAGTTAGGATATACTATAGTATTATAAATTATATACTATATAGTACTATCAAATATATAATTAGTGTTTCAAATGGGGTTTAAATTGGTAATTTGTAATTGACTAATCTAATTGGGGTTTGAGGGTTTCAATTGGGGTTTCAATTGGGGTTTAGAGTATAGGGGCCATAGGCCATTTAGGGTGTAGGGTATAGGGTATAGTCTTGTAGTAAACAATAATATATATAAAAAAATTATAAGCTAGGATATACTATAGTATTATAAACTATATACTATATAGTACTCTATATATATAATATACTATATAGGCCATATAGGGATATATAAAATATATTTTAGGGTCTAAAATATAGAGAGGTTAATATTAATTTTATTATCTAAAATATATATAAATGTGTGTAAAAAAGTGAATAAAAAAGTGAATAAAAAAGTGTATAAAAATGTGCTAAAAAAGTGTATAAAATATAAAATGGTATAAATATATATAAATATATATATGTTTATACATACATGGTCTAGTCCAGCTTCAAAGAAAGCAACACCGGAACCGGAACCGTATTGGACCGGTTCGGTTCAGTTTGGTCCAATCTTTGACCAGTTTTGGTCAACACGGTTTGTTCGGTTTTTTAACCCCCGGTTTGGTTCGGTGTGTCCGGTTCGCGGTTTAAATGCCCACCCCTAGCGGCAGGGGGGAGATCGAGGGAGAAAGAGGAGGGGGCGGCGGCAGGGGCAGCAGTGGGGAGAAAGAGCCCAGCAGAGGGGGCGACGACATGGGNTTTTGTTTGACCGTTTTGGGATTTCGTTTAATTGTTTTTAAACCCTAAACCAATAAACTCTAATACATTTTTATATAAAAAATAATTAAAAATATTCTAAAGTGCCTAAACAATAATATCCTATACGATATCTTAAACAATATAGAGTATAGATTATAAAGTATATAAAATTTAGTATATATATTATAGAGTGTAAAGAATATATTAATTTTATTTATTCATTATACTAATTTTATTTGACAGTATTTACCTTCAGCGCGCATTATATTCATCTTATATCACATGAAACTTACTATATAATTTGGTTTCTTCAATGTTTTTTTATCAATGTAGTAGAAAATATGTTAAATAAACATATAGTTAAGTTTCATTCAAAATTTCCGTATTTTGATAGTAATTTCCATCGTTTCTGTCTAATTTCTGTCGAAATTTAAAAATCTTCGAAATTTCAGTCGAAATTTCCATCGAAATTTCTTTGAAATCCGAAACTTTATCCCTTGCGCATATCTATATGGCTTAGTGTACACCACGTGTCTTCTTGAATGTATATGCTAGTTAGTTTTTCGTTTTCCTTTTTTTCTTCTTTTTTTAATTGGCCAAATTCTTCATAATTATTGCCAAACGCTAAATTGTAAAATTTGGGCAAAACAAAACGTTATGGATTTCATGGAAAAGTGAGTTAGTTGGTTGAATTGGTTCAAGGACAGTCTACTCATAAATTAATATAATATGTAATTAATGATAGAGGTTAATACTGCATTTAATGATCTTAAGCTTGTATCAGCTGAGTTTGTTAATGCAAGCTGTTAGGTAGTTGTCAAGTGGCCGGTTAGTTAGTTAAGTAAGAAGGGGTGATTTTGTAATTGTTTGTGCATATAAGAGAGGCATATCAGTCTGTACGAATTATTCATTTGAGAAATATATCAAACACTTTCTTTCTTTATCTTTTCTCTCTGTCTCTCATTCTCTCTGTTACTTCATCTTCATCTTCACAGTTTTGTAATCAACTAATATATAAAATTGAATAATATTAATTAATATATGATCTAGGATATTGGATATATATAAAATAGTTAATTAATTTGTGGCACACTGTGGGTGTGGCCCTGTGGGGATGCAGGTAATTCATTTGTGGGCCACTGTACCATGGGCCTCAAGCTCCAAGACCCATGGGCATCTCCAAGCACTAATAGGCAGCCTCCTCCTCCTCCGAGCCACCACGACACACCTGAGATTTCTTCTCTGCCGCCAGCAATTTCTGCTGACCAGACCAAATGGAAGCTTCCAGCTTTGGTTGTGTTTCAAGTGCTGGTGATGATACTGCTTCTGCCTCCGTCTCGATTGGTGATTCTACAATTCCATTTCTTTATCATTGCGTACATATATACTACTGTATGGCCTCTTCTGTAAAGTTGTTAACTTCACTCAATCACATGCAAAGTATTTGTTTCGTGGGTTGGAAACCACAATTTGGGCCTCAATGGTTCTTGGATTCAAAGCTCTTTTCATAAAATTGACTGGGGTATGTGGGGATGAAAAGTTGATCAGTCCTACATTCCTCAGATATGTGGGAAGCGTTGTCATCAATTTTCTTTACATGATATATAAAATGTGGAGTCTATCAAGTGTATGCTGGTTAGTGGGAATCACTTTCAGTTGTGTTTTGTTATCGATCATTGGAATCACTATATACACTACTGGGACACCAAGCAGCATCAACTTCAGCTTTGGGAGCTTCTTCCGCGGCCTCCAAAAATTCATAATTACAGCTCTTCCCAAGCTCTTAAAGTCCATCCAGAACATCATCCAACAGTATTGAAATGTTTGCATCCATAGGAACAAAGGTAGCTCATTCTGTGGTTGGTAAACACATTAAGGTCCTTGATCTTGATTGGATTTTGCTTCTACTTTATTGGTATTGTACTTGCCTGGATGCTGATGGATAAGAGCCTACATATATATATGATCCGAGAACTTATCCATCAGCATCCAGGCAAGTACAAGACAAAAAAGTAGAAGCAAAATCCAATTAAGACCAAGTACCTTAATGTGTTTATCAACCACAGAATGAGCTACCTTTGTTCCTATGGATGCAAACATTTCAATGACAGATGCAAAATTTGATATAGGAATCTGATCAGCTGTTGAAAATTCTTCAGATATAAGTGCTATGGCTATGATATTCGGACCTTAAATATAAATCCGTAGATGAATACTGAGACAATCTTTCCGCTTAAGCCTGCAGATTCCCATGTTAGGTTTTTTTTTTTGGCCAAGGATTCCCATGTTAGCTAGGTTGATGAAGATGATCATGCTTATTGCGAGAACTGTTGGTAATGAGTTTACAAACTAATACCAAAAGTATGGGTGATAAGTTTACAATCTTGATCACACCTTTCACACTCTCTCAATGAAAACAAGAATAAATTAAAGAGAGAGAACTTGGATGGAGAAACACTCTTCCTTATTGATATAACTCTAATCGACTTGGAATAGGATGATACAAAAATACAAGTTCATGCCTTTATATAGGCAACTAGTACACAAAAGCCATGCAAACATTTAATGCGCATGTGGGTTGTAAAAGTAAAATTAATACAACTACCTAACTTGTTTATCGGAAAGCCTCAAAACCTATAGTAAAACACACAACAAATAAGAAGCACACGATGAAGAAAAACAACCACCAACTCATGCAAGCAAGTGTGAGACTATGATGTTTGTGGATAAACCCACAAGGATTTAACAACCAATTATAGATCAACACGTGGCTGATCAGATCCTTTTTCAAACTCTGACTTTTCAATGGTCAACTCGGTCAGACTTAAGTCTCCATGTCACCATGCCAGCTCGGCAATAGGTTATATCGGATCGGATTATCCCTTTAGATCCCCTGAATACGATCCGAACCGACTTTGGGACTCTAAGAACTTGAGTGTTCATCTCTTCTTGGATATCTCAGATCAGTTCGGCTCGGCATGAGATGATCATCTTCTCGAAAAATCCAATAACAACTTAATCATCATTGGAGACGGTCGCTATACTATTCATTGGATCTTTCTAGACCAGTTCATCCATATCCAATCCGATCTTTCTATACTACTCATTTATATGCACAAAAAAGGGAGGTTCACAATTTGCTCACAAAAGCCCATACAAATACATACAACCAGCTGAGAATATCACAGAAGATCTTGCATTGTTCTTCCATATTCTCCTAAGTTCATCACTTGTTCTTTCTTGTTCTTACTTAAACATCTTCAAATACACTTCACTGACTTTATCATCGGAGTGTATTTGGCTGGTACCATACCGATCCTTCTCCTTTGTTCTTGTGTTCGTGCAGGAAGATCTCATTAGCTTCAATCAGCAATTCAACAAATCTTGATCATCTCAAATCAATATCCAACTCATCATCCAACAAGGCTTCTAATCAGCCACATCATCCACCTTAAGTTGTTGCATCTCTCCTACGAATTTTTGTATCAACAGATTGGCGCAATTTGTGGGAAAAGATCACTTTCAGCCATCGTGCACATTATTATGAGTATTGATTTCTTTCTTCAACAAATCACTACTATCACAATCCCCACATCATGACTACCATCTTTCTTAACAACATCTCTTCTTCGGAGGAATCCCAAGATAGTCAACGACAACATGAAGCTGAAACTCCTAACAAGACGAGAACAGTACATCCTGCTAAGACGACCAAGTCTAAAAGCCCCCTAAAGGTCAAAACTGCTAATAAACTCCTTAGCCGCAGAGAATGTACTTCTCAAACAAAATAACGAACTACTAGCCAAGCAGGTAGAACAAACTGCTGAGCTCGCATGCCATCAAGCCTAATTCGACACCAGTGGAAGATCGAGCTTCCGATCAAGGCCAACTCGAACCGATCAGGAGGTTCATTCACCTTCTCATTCCCATCAAATCACCTAAGCCGATGTGGACAATCACCCGGCTCAGCAAAGCACTAACTGTACCTTTCCAGGTTTCAAGGACATGTCTCTGGCTGAACAGTTCGAGTTCCTAAACACCCGTCTTTTCCTTCAACAAAAACAAGCAGCCTTTAGAAGACAATATCTCGAGGCACTAGAGGAAAAACCAATTTGAGTCGATCAGTGATCAATGACCTCCAATCCTAGGCTGGGGACTACATACTTGACTAGATTAAACGAATCCAGAATCCTGGCCAGGAGCAGGCTCGGACCTATCATGGATCAGATCGCCGAGGACGTCCGCGAACTTTCCACCTCGGGAACACACTCGGGAAGACAATCCGCAGGGGACCGATTAGGACCCACCATGGTCATGTCCGATCGGCGCCTGGTGACCAAGAGGATCACTCGTCAACCAACAAGTGAACAACTCGGTGATCGAACCGAGGGTTCAGCAGAAACTGCACCCGGGCCCACCACACCTGACGTGGAGAATCTTGTTCGAACCTTGGTCCAAAACCAAATTTGGAATGTACACAATCTGCTCGGTTAAGTCGAAATCTCTAGAGGGTATATCTGCAGAAGCGACCATAGGGAAGAACTCTCTCTTCCATATACCAACAGGATTATGGATGCTGAACTCTATAGGGATACAAAACCCCCCAAGATGGATCAGTACGACGGAACCAAGGATCCCTATGATCATCTTGATAGTTTCAGATACACCATGGAAGCTCACAAAGCATATGAAGTCACAAAGTGCAGGATCTTTTCTTCAACCTTGAAGGGATTGGCTCAGGGGTGGTTCCGAACCCTACAGCTAAACTCCATTGATTCTTTCTCCAACCTTTGAAGAGCCTTTCTGACAAGATATCGAGTTGTATTTGAACGACTCTACAACCTGAATGACATGTCATTGATCAAACAACAAGAAGGAGAAAGCCTCAAAGCCTACCTGATCCGCTTCAACATAGAATATACGAAGTGTGACGATTGCGACGACCGATCGGCCAAGAAGGCCCTTATGCAAGGTCTACTTGTTGGTGGACTTCGCTCCCATCTCATGAAGAATCCTCCTTCCACCTACGACGAGCTCTCCCCTGAGGCAACCAAGTGGGCACGATCAGAAGAATGGGATGCCCAGGTAGAGGCTCTCAAATCCAAGCCAGCTGTGATTAAACGAAAGGAAGAGGAAGCCATAAGCCCTAAACCTGAAGTTTAGACCAAAAAGGCTAGAACTGAAGAATCGCGTCAGCTTCTAGGCAAAGAACCCAAATATATCCAATACACGGAGTATACCCCTGTTGAGATATAAATTTTCAAAAAAAAAAAAAGGAGAAAATTAAGGATATTGGCTCACGTTTTAGGGCCCAGCAGATCAAAATGCCTGCAAAATAAAATACCAGAAAATAAGATAAGTTTTTGCTTTAAAAGAATAGAGGATGAAGGATAAATGCAAAGAGAAAAAGAAAATAAAAAAAGAGGATAAATGCAGGAGATTGGTTATCCATCTGCAAGTTTTGAATTCAATTTTTTGAATTCATAGCTAATCCTTAGCCTCTTTGAAGCTGATCCTCTACCCCCTATGATGCCTGTAAAAGGGGGGCAGCATGGAGTTAGAAGGATCATTGAGAAAATAACACCGAAAGGCTGCAGAAAAAGGCGAGTTCTCTAAGAAAGAAGCAGAGGAACGTGCATCCGCCAAAACTTCGCTATCACTAGGTAGACGACACTTCTTTTCATGGCCCCTTTCAATTTGGTTTCGGCTGAAACCACAAAGTTTATCAAGGATTCGGCTGAATCCATTCTCTTGTAATCGGTTTCGGCTGAAACCACAAAGTTTATCAAGGATTCGGCTGAATTCATTCTCTTGTAATCGGTTTCGGCTGAAACCACAAAAAAATTCAACAAAGGATTCGGCTGAATCCATCTCCCATTTGGTTTCGGCTGAAACTATAAAAGATTCTGATGAATCCATGTACCTCAAATACCGAGTGGATACTGCCGAATCCATGGTATATTGTGTTTCAAAAAAAAGAGGTGCAGTCAGTCTGCTGATTAGGAGGATATTAAGTTTACCTGCAAGGAAACAAAAATGAAGGGTTAGTTTAAAAAAAAAAAAAGTAATGGCAATAAAAGAGTTGAAGTAAACACAAATTGTTTCTTTCTTCAAACGAAAAATGCCAACCTTTAGATTTGGAGCCTCAAAGAATAAGGAGGCTTCCTGTTTTGTTTCGTTCGCTGCAAAGGAAAAGAATGATCCTCACGCACCTTGATCACTCCCTACACAAAGCAAGCAATTTTAGAAAATATACATACAGGCGATGTCTATCTGTTTGATATAGGAGGAGTTGTTTCTCACCTTTCGGAACTACGGAACCTGTACAAAAGAAAAGAAGAAGTATATCAAAGGAGGAAGTTATGTGGGGTACAAAAGTTAAAAAATATATAAATAAAAAAAAAGGAGGAAAAGGAAGATATTTAAAGTAAGACAATTTTGGAGGCTTTGTTTCTTACCATATGAGTTATGACTAACGTAAGAAAGAACTAAAAGTCTTCAAGTCTCTAAGTCAAAAAGTCTTTGAAATCTACACCAAACAAAAGAGAAAATATGTGAAAGAAAAAAAGGGAGGGGCCAGACCTTTGAAAAAGGTAAAAGAAGGAGAAAGATTTTGTTTTGCTCTTGAGAGCTCCACGTGACAAATTGACTGGAGATTTCCTTGGCTGTTATAAGGCTTGTGAAGTTAATCTAATTGTTGTGGGTGGCAATAAAAGGAAAAAGTCAAGTGCAATTTTTCTTACCCCAGAGCCTCGTAAAAGAATCTTGCAGATGTGCAATGAGTCTGTCTACTGTGAACCCACAGCAAGCTTTATCTTTCTCTCCATGGGAATTTCCTGAAAATAAAAAAGAAGTCGGCTGTTGTTTGCAAGAAGTAGGAGGAAGTATGAAAAAATGTGATAGAAAGAGAGGTTGCATACTTTTTTCTCTGGGAGTTCTCTACAAAACACAATTGAAGGAGGCGTGTATTGTGCAAAGGTTCATGGCTTTTATTTATAGCTGCCACTGCAAGCCTGCCAGGTTCAACTATGACTTCTTTTCCCAATTTCAGTGGGACTAGAAGTATTGTTGGTTGAGTCCAAAGCTTACTCTTCCAATTTGGAAGTCAATTGAGGCAAGGAAACTTATGTGCGGTGGGTCTCAAATAAAATTGGCCAACTGACAAAAGTTTGGATAAATGGGTTGGCAATTCGTTAAGGCAGCAGAGGAAGAGAACTAATGTGCAATTCGGGTCTGATTGGATGGATTCACAAATTTTTTTTTACCAATCTTAATGTTCTACGAGTTAAATGACTTAAAATAATCTAAATTAATTACATACACTTAAAGTGATTAATTTAATTTATCGGGTCAAGTTCACGTACCTCAAAATCAAAAGGAAAAAAAATCTTAAGTCTTTTTTTGGTACAAAACCAATCGAGCCAAATTAGAAAATTATTCCTCTTTCAAAAATTCAAATCCTAAACCTCAAATTCAAAAAGCTAAAAAGTGGTACAAAACCACCTCTCAAATTGGTAAAAAACCAACCCTCCAAAATGGCATAAAGCCAACCAAGTCAAAACAAAACAACACAAATAAAATCTCTCAAATGTTGTGAACTATGTCCGGTTTGATCCCACAATGGGTACGTAGGCAATGTGGATTAAATTCGCATACAACTGCGGTCAAATCAAATTTCTACTACTCCAAATTTCTTTGAAATTAATTCTCACACAAAGTTACCGAATTAATTTCACAATTTCTCAAATCTCATTTTAATGAACTACATTCGGTTTGATCCCGTTATGGGTATGTAGGCAACCTACTAAAATTTAGGTGCAACCGTAGCCAAATCAAATGCATCCAAATTTCCCAGAAATTTGTCTCACACACAAAATCCCTGAATTAATTTCTCGAGTCAAATCTAAGGGCTCTAACCCTACCCAAATTACACAATTCATTTAAATGGGTCATCAACCATTTAAATTCTAAAACCTTGGAACTACGTGTGGTTTGATCCTGCAATGGGTACGTAGGCAACCTAAAATACGGGTGCAACTTCAATTACAAATAAATTCCATTTCAATGGGTCTTTTACCTATTGGAAATCCAAACACTCACAAAGTGATCTGTTGGTTTCATTATATTTGGAATCAAAGGGTGTTCCTTTGAGTCAAGGGACTGTAGTTAAGAGATGTACTCTATCTTGAATGGGTCGTACCCAAAATAATAAAAACCCTTATTCCATAAATGAATTTGGGTGAAATTATGTTGGGTAATATTTACTATTTATTAACCATTTTTTTTTCAACAACCCCTTTGAACGCTAGTTTGGAGACGATCTTCTCCTAAATCAAAGATCAACTTCTAGCTGCCAAGGAGATCAAGGGTCCACCCCCAAATCAGATCAAAGAAGGCATCTTCTGTAAATACCACTCCAACCACGGTCCTATCATAAATGATTGTTATGCTCTTCGCAATGGAATATAAACTCTTGCCCGAGCCTGTAAGATCAACCAATTCCTGGCCGAAACTCTAAAAGTACCAAAAGCTGCCCCTAAAAGGCTCACCAACACCGTCGATATCCGCAACGCTGCCATTGGATCAATTGGCGGAGGACCATTTTTTGTCGGAAGTTCTAACCGGTCCCAAAAAGAATATATTAGACAGGCAACCCATGCCCATGAATCCTTATCAATTCAAGCAGGTCAGTCTAATACATCTAAAAGACAATGGAAGGACTGGGCACCAATCATTTTTTAGCCTAACGAATCTAATGAGATCATCTTCCCGCACTATGATCCGGTCGTCATAGTTGCTAAGTAGCAGGGACTACCATTGCCCGTTCCTTCGTCGATAGGGGAAGTTCAGTCAACATTCTCTACCAGTTTGCATTCGAACATATGGGGATCGGCAAGGACAAATTAGAGATTGACACACCAGCTCTAATCAGATTCGAAGGGGAAGTAGTCCGACCCCTTGGGTATCTACCTTTCTCTCTCACTCATGAAAAGACCGATCAAAAAGACTTGCATGACATACTTCATTGTCATCAAACAACAATCAGCCTACAACATCATTCTAGGAAGACCAGCTCTGGTTTATCTAGATTGCATCGTCCATTACGCCAATCTACTCATAAAGTGTCACATGGGTGATGAATGTATAATCATACAAGGAGACCAGTGTTCGGCTCGGTCTTACTACGCAACTTTCATAAAACATAAGGGTCAGCTGCCGGACTCTCAAGAACTTGACTCTATCGCTGATTCTAGAAGATGGCCGAAGGCAGAAACTTTCGACTTCACGGTTGATCCGAACACACCACTCCGACCCCTTCCAGCTGAAAATTGGGAAGAAGTTTCGATTTCAGAAGACAGGCTAGATCAGCTTGTCTGAGTAGAACTCAGCTCAGCCCAACTCAGCGACTAGCCATACTTGATTTCCTCCGTGCAAATGCGGAAGTGTTCGCCTGGTATTACAATGACATGGCAGTCATATCGTCTGACGTGATCACCTCCAGGCTGAACGTTGACCCGAGATGCAAACTAGTCTGCCAAAAGAGGAGGTCATATGATATCATTCGATACGCTGCCATGGCTGAAAAGGTAACCAAATTACAAAACAATGGGTTCATCCGGAAGGTGAACTACCCTAACTAACTCGCCAACATAATCATGGTAAAGAAGAACAATGAGAAATGGAGGATGTGTGTAGACTTCACCGACCTGAATAAAGCGTGTCCCAAAGACAATTTTCCACTTCCTAGAATATATCAATTAGTCGATGCGATGGTAGGACACAAACTGCTCAGTTTCATGGATGCCTATTTTGGGTACAATCAGATCCGCATGCACAAACCCGATTAGGAAGACATGTCCTTCATAATCGATCGATGTATGTACTGCTATAAGGTCATGCCCTTCGGTCTCAAAAATGTCAAAGCCACCTACCAACGACAGGTCAACCATATGTTCAGATCTTCCATAGGCAAATCAGTCGAAGTTTATGTGGACGATAAGCTAGTCAAAAGCATCGAGGCGGATGATCACGTCAAAGACCTCTCAGACATGTTCGGAGTCCTGAAAGAATATCAAATGCGACTGAAACCCGGCCAAGTGTGTCTTTGGAGTTCGCTCAGGCAAGTTCCTTACGTATATGGTCAGCCAAAGGGGAATTGAGGCCAACCCAAAAAAATTCAGGCTTTGATTGACATGAAATCTCCAAGGACACGTAAGGAAATCCAGAGCTTGACTGGAAGAATTGCTGCCCTCATGACAGAACCACCCCCAGATTTTCACTCTGAACCCGCAGAGGTCCTGTGGGATCCAAAATCAAAGAAAATCCTACCGAAAATTCGACAGAACCTTCCCTGAAAATGGACTAACCCAAAAATTTGAAAACATGCAAAAGCACTTCTAAAACATCAACCACCTCTACCACAACCAAAAAGGGTCTCAAACCCAACAATTTCAAAGAAAAACCATCTTAAAAATTTAAGTATGGTTATCAGAGCCACTAATCTATTACAATGAATTTTTACACAATGAAAATAGCGCTTACAATGTCCGAGTAAGGATATGAATGTAATTGCCTCAACAGAATTGGCTCGACCTCCACCAGACCTACTACATCATACTTGTACCTGTACTGTAGACAATGTACTGGCCACAATCCCGCTCACGAGCAGCTCAAATCCTGGCCACAATCTCGTACATAGCGGTTACTTTGCACAAGCAAGCTCGTATCCTGGCCACAATCTCGTACGGAAGGTCACTTCGCACGAACAGTCTCGTATCCTGGCCACAATCTTGTACGGAGGGGTCACTCCGCATGAGCAGGCTTGTATCCTGGCCACAATCTCGTACAGAGGGTCACTCCGCACGAGCAGGCTTGTCAGATCAGTACTTGCATTTTCAAATCACAACATTTCAACATCCAAAAATAAATAATAATTACGATAATCATACTAGATATAATAAATCCTCTCATAAACGAATTGAATTTTAAAACACGCCATTTCCAATTCACTTTTGATAGTCGATTAATCTCATAATTAAGCTCTCCAACAATTTAGATTCCTCAATCATTAAAAACCAATTAGCCTAAGTCTAACCTAATCTTGTCGATCCACTCATACAACCTAAATATCCCAAATTTAGACGAATAGAAATTATACCCTCTTCGCGTTCCATATCCTTCGCGACTCGATTTATGATTCCGATAACCAATCTACACTAAGATAGAGATCCTCGAGTATACCCAACCTATCCAAACAACCAAGTGTCACAATTGATTTCCTAACGTTCTCACAACCTGTCCAATTACAGAACAATCGACTAATAATCTAAGATCGATTCAATAACTGTCGAGAATTTGCATTTCTAGCTCACAAATCAACTCACAATCAACAATTTATCTAATTTAACTCACCCAAATTTCCATTTAGTGGCCATGTGGTCTCGGAGTGGCCGCAATTCGACACTAACGCCACTCCCAACAGCTGCCCAAACTTGATTTCCAATCTAAACACAAATGTATCAACCTAATTCCAACTCCAATAGGCTCATTAAACTTAAAAAGACATAAAAACATTGAAGGGAGTCTAAATCGGCCATCATACGCTGCGAAGCTCGCGGTGGCCGTGGGTGGCTGAGTTGGGTTTTTAATTCCAGGCACAATCATATCAAATCAATCATACAAACTTGTAGAGGATGAAGAGAGGATCGATTTCGATACCTGGGTCAAGGCCAACAGTGGCCGAAGTTGGCCGGAAAACACGAAACCTGTCGAAGGTGCCTCGAGCTTCTCCTCTTCTAATCGTCGCGTACAGTGGTCGTCTTGGCAAGGTGATGACACATTTGTGCTCGGCTCGTCGAGTAGAAGAGATCTGGGGTGGTCGGAGGTTGCAATGTTGCCGGAAAAGCGAGATCGTCGGCGATGAGTCTCGGCTTCTCTCTCTTTGATATGCCGCTGGTGGTGGTTGACTGGTGAGAAGGAGGAGTGGGCTGTGATGACCGGTCGAAGAGGGTCATTTTCCGACCGGTGGGGTGGTCGGTGGTCGCCGGACAGAGAGGGATCGGTGGGAGAGAGAGAGAGAGAGATGAAGAGAGAAGTCGGGGGGTGTGCGTGAGTCCGTCCGGAGAGAGAGAGAGAGAGAGAGAGAGAGAGAGAGAGGACATTTAAATAAAAATTGGGTCTTTCTAGAAAAATCTCTTTGGGTGTTTCGTGTCTACAAACTCGTGGGATCGGGATCTATCCAACGGGCCAAAAGTTGAAATCAAAAGCCTATTAATTTTAAAAGTCAACTTTGGGTCAAGCCCAATTTAAAGCAAAAATTAAAAATTAAAATCAAAACCTTTTATTTCTCAAATAAATTTCCAAAATATTTAAAATAATTCATTGAAAAAAAATGCAAAGTCTACGCCTTTAAATGACCATTACGAATAATAATAAAGAAAATAAAAATTTTAATTTCTAATGAAATTTGGGTTGGGTCGTTACACCTAAACTGGTTTATATCGAAGTCAACCGACCGGTGCCTCCCTTTCTTCAAGACTTTGAAAGGAGCAGGAAGGAGCATAGAATTGACGCTCCAGTGTGAGCAAGCTTTTCAAGATCTGAAAAAACACATGGGGGAACCTCCCATCTTGTCCAAACCTGAGGATGGTGAAGAACTTTTTCTTTACCTCTTTGTTTTTGACTTGGCCCTCAGCTCAATTCTGATCAAAAAGGTCGGTGGGATACAACATCCGATCTTCTACACAAGCCGAGCTCTCCTTGACCCTGAAACTAGATATCCCAAGTTCGAGAAGATGGCTCTCGCCTTGGACAGTTCGGCTCGGAAGTTAAGACCATACTTCCAAGCTCATTCAATTGCCGTTCTAACTGACCAACCACTCAGACAAATCTTGGCCAAACCTGAGACTTCAGGTCGGCTAATCAAGTGGTCTATTGAGCTTGGTGAATTTGACATCACCTATCGCCCCAGAACGGCTATCAAAGCCCAGGCCATGTCAGATTTCATTTGTGAATCCACCATCACAAAAGAAAAACCGTTCCGCGACAATATTATCCCAACGACGCCGGACCCAAATATGGACAGTGCCCATGTCTAAGCTGATCCTCACACTTGGACCTTGTACGTAGACGGATATTCCAACACCATGGGAAGCGGAGCTGGTTTAGTCTTGATTTCTCCAGAACAAGTTGAGGAACCTTATGATGGTGGTAGTGTCACTTTTGGGGATGGTGAGAAGTCTTATGTAAGTGGTAAAGGAGTGGTCCATATCTCTAGTGTACCCAAGTTGTCAAATGTGAGATTTATTGAGGGTTTGAACTCAAACTTGCTTAGAATTAGTCAATTGTGTGATGAGTGGGGAGTAGAAGTTTGCATGTCAAAAGAGGGCTGTAGAATTGCTGATGTAAATGGAAAAGAAATCTTGAGAGGAGAGAGGTGCGGGAAAGAAAGAGTTTTCTGAAGAGAGATTGTGAGAATAGTGGGTGAAAGACCAAAAAGGGCACTGTTAGATTTATGCATTAATTAGTGTAATATCACTAATGTATTAAGTCCTATATCTGCTCTGCTCTTTATATGCCGCATTGTCTTGGGCATTTCAACAGTCTATCTTGGTTGTTGGTTTTATGGCCGTTAGTGTCTTTATGGCTGTTAGTTGGCAGATTAGTTTGTCTGCTATTTTTATTTGTGAAGCTCTCTCTATAAAGTACTATGAATATGAGAAAGTCTTCTATGTGGATGTAGGCTTAGGATAACTCCAAGCTAAACCACCAAAATCATCTTCTTCCTTATTGTTCTGCTATTCCTTATTTTTCTATATGGCATCAGAGCATTCAAGATCCTAAGGGTCTAGTTCCTAATCATTCTAGCAAAACCAAATGGGAAAAGAAGATAAAAAGAGTGCTTCATCTTTCTCGGCTATTCCCGAAATGGAGACTAACCCAAATATGTGATTGTGCTCAATCCTCCTAAATGGACTTAATTACATTCCCTGGTCCATCACAATTACTTTGGCTCTTGGAGGAAAATCCAAGCTCAGCTTCATCAATGGAAAGCAGTCCGCTCTAGTGGCTAAAGATTTGAAATTTGATGACTGGCTATGCAAGGACCAGTTAGTCATGTCATGGATGTTAAACTCCATGAAACCACAAATTGCTGAAATCTTCAACTACTCTGATTCTGCCTATCATCTGTGGGAATCAGTAAAGGAAATGTATGGGCATCAGAACAATGCAACTCGAATCTTCCAATTGAAGAAAGACACTGCGAATATTACACAAGATGGAAAGTCATTTGTAGAGCATCTTGGGAAGTTAAAAAGCATGTGGAATGAGCTTAGTCTCTATCGACCTCATATCACAGACATGAACATCCTCTTGAAAAGGGTAGAGGAGGACAAGATTTTTCAACTATTGGCAAGCCTCGATTCTGAATATGAAGATGTTCGACGACATATTCTTATGAGTGTTGAGTTGCCAACTCTTTCCTGTGTATGCACCACAATCCAACGTGAAGAAATAAGAAAGAAGACCATGAACCCTCAAGGAAAACCTGTAGCTCAACTATCTGAATCACGGGTGTTTATTGCTGACAAGCGAAAGCTAGATGGTAAGTTCTTTAAGGGAAAGAGAAAATCAGTGTCCTGTGATCACTGTGGATAAACTCGACATACAAAAGATAAGTGTTGGATTCTCCATCCACATCTCAAACCGAAGTTTGGAAGAGACAACAAAAGTGTACAAGGGTTCAGTGACAAAGGTTCACAAGGGTTCAGTGCAAATCAAGCCTTTTCTGAAAATAATTCCACTATTACCATGGGATCAAATTCCTCTGCGTTGATTAGCCAACTTACCCAGCTTCTTCAACAATTTTGTAAAGGTGACACCCCAATTACTGATGGTTCCACAACTTCATTTGAAGCAGGTACTTATCATGCATTCTCATCTATTTCTCATAATGCCTCATCTGATATTTGGATAGTGGATTCAGGAGCCTCAGATCACATGACAAATAATAGAGATTGTCTTCAAAATCTTCATTTTCCTACCAAAAGTCAATTTGTTTCTATTTCTAATGGTGTAAACGGTCATGGGATGTTTAAATTCCTTTGCTCCAATATATACTCTAAAGCCCTTTTCGTGCCATCTTTTCCATTCCAACTGTTGTCAGTGGGATAGTTAACTTATGATTTAAATTGTGATGCCATTTTTTCTCCTTACTCTGTCATTTTCCAGAACCGAATCACCAAGAAGAAGATTGGTGAAGGTTTCTACTCCAATGGCTTATATCTAACTGCACCAACCCTTGAATCAGTCTAGAGTTTTTCAAGCCAAGTCTTTCCAAGATTCTTCCCTGTGGCATCAACGTTTGAGTCACCCCTCTGCTCGTGTCTTAACTTTGTTATTTCCTTTCCTCAATGTTAGCTCTAGTATTTGTGAAACTTGCTATTTGTCTAAACAGGCTAGACTTCCTTTTGTATCCTTCATATTTAAATCTACAAAGCCTTTTGATTTAATCCACTCAGATGTATGGGGACCTGCTCCCCTGGAATCTCATGATGGTTAAAAGTTTTTTGTCATGTTTATGGATGATTTATCCCGAGCTACTTGGCTCTACTTGCTTAAATCCAAAACTAAAGTTTTGTCTTGCTTTAAGGATTTTCACACCATAATTTAAACTCATTTTAATACTCATATCAAAACCTTTAGATCAGACAATGGCACTGAATTCCTATCCAAATGTTTTCCTGAGTTTCTTGCTAATCATGGTATCATACATGAGATAAGTTGTGTTAGTACTCCCCAACAAAATGGGGTTGCTCAAAGAAAAAATCGTGATCTCCTTGAGAAGACAAGGTCTATTATGCTTGAAATAGCTGTTCCAAAGAAATTCTGGTCTCATGGCCTCCTTACCAGCTGGCACATATTTGATCAATAGGTTGCCTAGTCACACACTCGATTATAAATCTCCCTTTGAAGTGCTTAAGAAGCGAAGTCTAAATTTATCTCACTTAAGAGTTTTTGGATGCCATTGTTTTGTCCATGTTCAAGCTAACCATAGAGACAAACTTAATCCTCGAGCTATAGTCTGTGTATTTCTGGGATACTCATCTACACAAAAGGGTTATGTGTTACGACCCAGCAACAAGAAAAATTCTGGTGTCTCATGATGTTACTTTCGATGAAACAAAGGGATTCTTTGCTAAAAATCCTGGAGTTCCTTCACAGGGAGAGAATAGTCAAGTTCATATGCCAATTGTAGTTGACAATTCTCTACCTGGCTCAATTCACAATGAGTCAGAAGCTGCTCACAATCAAGATTTTAATGGTGATAATCTTAATACCTCTAGTGGATCTTCCCGATACTGGTGGTCCACGCAGATCAACAAGAATAAGGCAGCCATCTGTCAAGCTCAAAGACTTTGTTACCTATCAAACTTCTAGGTACCCAATTGACAATTACATCTCCTATAAGAACATGTATGCCTCTTGCTTTTCTTGGTTGTATCACAGAAAACATTGAACCATCTAGCTTCTATGAAGCCAAATGTCAGCCAATATGGAGACAAGCTATGTAAGAAGAGTTGAAAGCTCTTGATGATAATCAGACATAGACCATTGCTCCTCTCCCAAGAGGAAAGAAACTTGTTGGGTGTCGTTGGGTCTACAAGACTAAATTCAATAGTGATGGCACCATCGAAAGGCATAAAGCAAGACTAGTGGCTCAAGGATTCACACAAACATATGGTGTGGACTACAAGGAAACCTTTGCGCTTATTGCAAAGATGAATTCAGTTCGTGTCCTGCTGTCTGTCGCTATCAATCACAATTGGCTTTTGCACCAAATGGATGTCAAGAATACATTTTTGCATGGGGAGTTAGAAGAAGAAGTCTACATGCGTATTCCACCTGGTCATCATCAAGCACATCAAACCAATATGTTCTGCAAGCTTAGCAAAGCCTTATATGATCTAAAACAATCTCCACGTGCTTGGTATGCCAAATTTAGTTCTGTATTGGAAAGTACAGGTTTCAAACGCAGTAGTGCTGACTCCTCCTTGTTTGTTAAGGAAGGTCCCTCAGGACATCTTGTGGTGCTCATCTATGTGGACGATCTTATTATTACTGGCAGCAATGAGCATGACATTGCTCAATTGAAAGTCTTTATCTCTAAGAAGTTTTCTATTAAAGACTTGGGACCCCTCAAATATTTTCTCAGGATCGAAATTGCTTCCTCCAGCAAAGGCCTATTCCTTAACCAAAGGAAGTATGTCCTCGACCTGCTCAAAGAAACCAGTATGTTGGATGCTAAACCTATGTCCAATCCAATCAATAGGAATGACAAGCTTGGCTTAGAAAGGGAATTATCGTCCGATGTTACTAATTATCAAAAGGTAGTTAGGAGACTTATCTATCTCACCATCACATGCCTAGACATCACGCTTGTTGTCAGATAGGTTCGCCAATTCATGCATGCTCCTCGCACTAGCCATTGGATAGATGTGAAGAAAATCCTAAGATATCTCAAGGGTTCACCTAGTCAAGGGATCTTAATGCAACATCATTGGATAGATGTGATGCAGACTGGGCAGGTAGTCCAATTGATAGGAAATCTACAATAGGATTTTGTGCATTTGTTGGGGGGAACTTGGTCACATGGAAGAGCAAAAAGCAGAATGTCGTTGCTCGATCAAGCATTGAAGTCGAATATTGATCCATGGCTTCTCTTACCAGTGAATTAATGTGGTTACAATTTCTTCTTAAGGACTCAGGGTTTGTTCTTCTTAACCTATGCAGCTATTCTGTGATAACCAAGCTGCCATATTCATATTGCCTCGAACCCAGTTTTTCATGAAAGAACAACCAAGCATATTGAAGTTGACTGCCACTTTGTTTGTGAAAAGGTTCAAGCCAATATAATTCAAGCTACATTTGTTCGTAGCACAGAGCAACTCGCAGATATCTTTACTGAAGGCATTCCTACAAATCAGTTTCATCACCTATTGTCCAAGCTTGGATCTCTCAACCTGCTAGTCCAAGCTTGAGGGGGAGTGTTGGATTTATGCATTATTTAGTGTAATATCATTAATGTATTAAGTCCTATATCTGCTATGGTCTTTATATGCCTCATTCTCTTGGGCATTTCAATAGTCTATCTTGGTTGTGGTTTTATGGCCGTTAGTGTCTTTATGGCTGTTAGTTGGCAGATTAATTTGTCTGCTATTTATATCTGTGAAGCTCTCTCTATAAAGTACGATGAATATGAGAAAGTCTTCTATGTGGATGTAGGCTTAGGATAACTCCAAGCTCAACCACCAAAATCATCTTCTTTCCTATCGTTCTGCTATTCCTTATTTTTCTTAGGCACACCCAACACGGCTTCGCAATGGAGGAAGGGACAATCTTTTGGTAAAAAAAAGCACCCAGAAGACTTAGAAACTCTCTCTACACATTTCATCAAATCTGTGAGAAAGCCATCGAGCCCAATTACACAACGCCGGTTCTTTCACCACTTTTCTTGTTCAAGATCATGTGTTCATCACCCTTGAATCAAGATCAAAACCTTAGAGATCAAATTAGAGGAGTCTCTTCCTTGTGAAAAGCAAAAATCAGAGATTGTAACCCTAAATCATAAATACAATACATTTATTTTGTACACGTGTTCTTGTTTATTTAATTTTATAGGAATCGTGTTTACAAATTTGGCACGCCCAGTGAGACCATCTCTGCCTCTCATCTCTTTTTCCAAAACTCAAATACCAACATCATTCCAAAGATGTCGACCAAGAAAATCCAAGTCGCTCCAGTGAGAATGAACAAGAAGGTTACCACCGCTTCCTCAGCTAGCAGCGACTCCAACGATCCCGTCACCCAAAGCCAGACGAAGGCCATGGCTTCAACTCAAGAACCAGTTTTTATGGCGCCTCAAACCAAAAAGCTTGAAGTTTTCTGAAAACACCAACCTGTCATCACCTTAGCCTCGCTAGGGGCAAAGAGTCATGTTTCTAGGAGTACAGGGAAGGACCTGTCAGGCTTAAGGGGGCCAAGGCTGATCGACATCACCTGTTTCGGATTCTGATTCAAGCACCGCGTCTTATGCAGGCTCGCCAACAGAGGCCATGTAGGTATTAACAACGGGGTCTACTATGCTTGAAGAGCCATTGGCCCAAATGACTCAGGTCATAGCCAAACTGACGAAGACTGTTGAGGATAAGGACATGCAAATTGCCTCCCTCATGAGCAGGTTGGAGCTCCAAAACGGTGAGGGTTCAAATCGGCAAAAGAAAAAAAAAAGAGCTGTTAGAGGAATCCAACCTCGAGGATTCAGACCAACAAAAGAAGCAGAGAGAGCTGCTCGTCGAGTCCAACTTCGAGGATTTTGATCGACAGAAGAAGCAAAAAAGGTTGTTTGAGGAGTTCGAATTTGTGCAACCTCCGGGATCTCCGTCCAAGTCAAGGCAGAATTCCAAGACTGAATATGACTCAGTGGGCTCATTGTATGTCCAACAACTTCAAGACATGATTGCAAATACCATCAAACCCTAGTATGGCAGTCTTTCCCGAGAATCACTCATGTACTCCAAACCCTATACCAAGAGGATCGATAGTCTAAGGATGCCGACAGGATACCAACCGCCCAAGTTTCAACAGTTTGATGGAAAAGGAAACCCTAAACAACATGTTGCTCACTTCATCAAAACCTGTAACAACGCTGTTAGTTTCTAGGATTTGTTATATTAGCTATTTTCCTTGTCAAAACCATTGTATTTATTTTTATTTAATCACTCACAAGCTCTAGGCTAGATTAAGGACAAGATCAGTTGTATTGAAGAAGTCAAGAATGAACAAAGACTCAAGGTATACTGCACTTCATTCATTTCATGAAAATTACAGTTTTTTGTCTATTTGACTAGTCATTCACTGAACATAAAGAACAATGTTTTTCACGTACAGTGGTTGATATTTAAGTGACAGTCACTGCAGTGGGGCCATTTCAGGTTTTACTTTTAAAGCCTATTTCATTGAAAGCCCATTTTCTGTTTTTTACTAAACATGCATGTGCATTGCACATGGCTTGGTTCCCCCACTGTATCAATCAGATCTGATTGCATCTAAGTCATTCACGCCACACACTTACACACACATCAGCACTATTCATCATCTTCCCCATTTCTAATTTTTGCAAAATAAAGCAATATTGGTTTTTACAGCTCCTCATTCCTATCCTTAGTAATACTAGGATACCCCTCTAGGACAAAAGGAATATGCCCCTCATTCGTCTCTTGTGAACAGCCATTGATTGGCTTCCACGTGGCTCGGGCAAACATGAAAGTTGTGTGTGTGTGTACAGGTATATGTTGCATTCTGTTCAAATTTTTTTTGTGGGATGATGAGCATATTTTCAGTGGGTATTTTCGTGTGTTTATGCCTGGGTATTTTGGGTGAGTGCTCATCCTTTATCAAGTAAGAAAATGCTTTTGATTTTCAAAAACTAAATGATTTTCATCAAAAATCTGAATGGGTTTGAGTGTTAGTTAAATCTTTTCATATATTTTCAAACACATTCATTTAGATTTTTAGTTGAAGGATTCTCCATTAGCCTTTTCATGTCTCTTGCTTGAGAAGGCTGATTTTTATAGAATCCAAATTTGCACATCATTTCTCATCCATATCATTGAATCCACTTGCTTGGAAGCAATCGGTGTCGTGCGTTGAAGAGCCCAAGAAGGTGCTGCCAGCGACATGAAGATTGACTGCTAGCTTCAAGGAGTTTGCACAAGAATGCACAATGGTAAGCAGCTGCCACTTAGTACTAGGACTAGAGTGTATGAGCTTGTTGTGTGATTTCTTGTATTGAGACCCTTGTTATTGGATTGCTTGGTCAGCTGGAAAGACCCCCAGTTTTTAACCGTTAGTGGTTTTCTGGGTGAACAATCTTGTGGCTTGTTTGTGATTTGTTTCCTATGTATTGCTGATTATTAATCTGAAAATAACTTCACAAGATCACACACTTCACTTTAGCATGTTAACTTAGATCATGAATGCTAAATGAAAGTTTGTTAAATTTGTCCACACACAACTTTAGTTGTTGATAGCACTGGGATGCCTACATTGATGGATCCTTTGAGTGCATAGCGTGTCACTCAATTCCTTGGTGTGTTCCGAATTGTGGTATTTACTAAATTCGGTTTGATTTTACAAGTCAATCTGGAGTTTCAGATTTTAGTTACTGCATCGTCAGAGTTGTGTCTGTTTGACTAGTTCCTGAATGATCATATAAAATAAAAATTGGGGTTCGATCACTGAAAGTGAATTTAATCAAGTTTATTAAGTGAATAGATCACCTAATTTAAACTTTCAAACGCTGGAACAGAGGGTGATCACCTGGCAAAGCAGTTTGTATGTTCCCTTAAAGGGAATGCATTTGACTGGTACACTGACTTAGAGCCCGAATCCATAAGCAGTTGGGAACAAATGGAGAGAGAGTTCTTGAATCATTTTTACAGTACACACCGTATAGTAAGCATGATGGAGCTTACTAATACAAAGCAATGGAAAGATGAGCCGGCTGTTGACTACATCAATCGGTGGCGATCGTTAAGCCTTGACTGCAAGGATAGGCTTTCTGAAGTATTGTCGGTGGAAATGTGCATACAAGGTATACATTGGAATTTGTTGTATATTTTGCAGGGTATTAAGCCCAGAACATTTGAAGAGCTAGCAACTCGAGCACACGATATGGAGTTAAGTATAGCCAGTCATGGTGATAAGAAAGAGCCTGTTGGAGATTACCGAAAAGAAAAGGTGTTCGGCCCCAGGACGGATAAGGACAAGTCCACAAAAAAGTCCACCAAAGAGGCAATGGCGATAAATATAGCTCCTATTAAAATTTCAATAAGTGTTAAGAGAAAAGAAGTGCAGAGAGTTGAGCCAAATCTAGAGCCAGGGAGGAGAAAACGTACCTTGAAAGAATTAGAGGAAAAGAAGTATCCTTTCCCAGATTCTGATGTAGCTGGCATGCTAGAGGATTTACTCGAGAAGAAAGTAATCGAGTTACCTGAATGCAAGAGGCCAGAGGAGATGAATCGAGTTAACGACCCAAAGTACTGTAAATACCATCGCTTAGTCAGTCACCCAGTGGAAAAATGCTTTGTCTTGAAAGAGCTGATCATGAATCTTGCAAAACAGGGCAGGATTCAGTTAAACATCGATGACGTGGCAGAGGTAAATCATGCAACCATAGTATTTGGATCTCTTGATCCTGTGCCATTATTTACCTCACCGTTAGCGCTTTCATCTCGACCAATAGGGGCATGTGCCAAGAAAGCTCAACTTGAGCTAAAGAGGGAGATTGTTGAAACGAGCTTCCAAATTAATATCAACTCGCACGGTGATCAACCGGCCAAGGATGATGAAGGATGGACTCTAGTCACCCGACGGAAGCCTCGTAAAAGGCATGTGTCATACGCACAAAATGAGCATCCGAATAAAAAGCAAAAACAAAGGGATACTCATCGCCGCTCTGGAAGGAAAAGTGGAAGGAGGCCGACAAAAAGAGGAAACGTTGATAGGGTGGACAGGCTGGTAGAGTGAAAGCCATACAACTCTATCACACTAAGAGACTACTTTCCCAAAGGTTTCTTCAAAGATGAGTTGGTGGAGACCGTTTACATGACAACCTACTACGAGACTGGAGACGAAGAATCCTTAAAAGATGAGGAATGTACTGTTGATGTTAATGAAGTTGCTGAGAAACCAAAGGTATTATCTCAGATAGAAGGCCTACCGAACGGTTTTGATATTCAAAAAGTACTTCGACTCTTAGAAGAGGTGAGAAAAGCGCTGGTCCAAGTTCTGGTTGACCCGAGCTTTTACTTCCATGAATTCAATAATGTAGGGAGGTTGGAGCTTGGGTTGTGTCAATGCACCACATGCTGTGCAAACATCACTTTTTCTGATGAAGACCTTCAGTTGGGATCCAAGCCACACAATCGTCCACTCTTTGTGTCTGGATACATACGAGAGCAAAACATTAATCGTATGCTTGTGGATGGAGGTTTTGTTGTGAATATCATGCCAAAATCAATAATGAAACAGTTAGGCATTACAGTTGAGGAATTGTCTCGTAGTCGGCTTATGATCCAAGGCTTTAACCAAGTAGGGCAAAGAGCCATAGGCATGATAAGATTAGAGCTCAACATTGGTGAACTAAAATCACATGCTCTATTCTATGTGATCGACGCAAAGACCTCATATAACTTGCTGCTTGGACGACCATGGGTCCATGAAAATGGGGTTGTGCCTTCAACCCTTCATCAGTGCTTCAAATTTTATAGAGACACGGAAAAAAAGGTGGTAGGTGATACAAAGCCGTTCATTGAAGCGGAGTCACATTTCGCTGATGCAAAATTTTATATGGACGACAGCTCAGTGGAAGAGGTTGTTCCAACAAAAATCTTGTCTACAGGAAAGGCAAAATTAAAAAAGGAAAAGAAAGACAAGTTGATACAAACAAAAGATGATGCTGTAGAGCTACCAAAGAATGATCGATCTAAAGGAAGTGGGTCGTCCTTGCAAGAGTCTAGCTTGCTCCCGACTCCAATTCTTTGGTACATTCCAAAGTCCCGACGAAAGGAAGGACAATCTCCATTCATGGAAGATGATGAGAAAGAGCAACTACGAAAGCTAGGAAAGACAGATCTTAAGGTTTTGAAGGAGGAATCAATTGTTCCCCTTCTGAAAGTTTAATTTAGGTGATCTATTCACTCAATTAACTTGATTAATTTCACTTTCAGTGATCGGACCCCAATTTTTGGTTTATTTGATCACTCACGAACTAGTCAACCAAACACAACTCTGACGGTCCAGTAACAAAATGTGAAACTCCACATTGACTTCTAAAAACCAAAAATCACTTCAGTAAAACAACACAAATCAAACACACCAAGGATCAAGTGACATCCTATACACTCAGAGGACCCATCACAATAGGCATCCCAGTGTTATCCACAACTACAGTGGTGTGTGATTATCTAAACAGTTATATAAGTCATATATCAATTTTAAGCAAATAGCTCCAGTACAGATTTGTGTTTAAAAGATGAGTGAGTCAGTAATCATAACAACACAAATATGGAAGACAGAAACACACAAGATGTTCACCCAGAAAAACCACAAAGGGTAAAAACTGGGGGTCTATCCAGCTGACCAGGCAATCCACTAAATCAGAAGTTCAATACAAATGAGGGTACTCAGCACACAAGCTCAATCACTAAGTCCTAGACTAAGTGGCAGCTATCTTACCCATTTTGTGCAACTTCCATACGCAAGGCAGATGGTCATTCATGAAGAAGGCAGCTCCACTCCAAGCTCATCAACCCATGGCACCAATCCGCACCAAGCTCAGTGGTTTCATCAATGCATGAACATGATATGCAAATGTAGGATTCACAAACAAAGATCAATCTTCTCAAGCTATCGGCATGAAAAGATCAATATTAAATCCTTAAACTTAAATCTAAAATGAATGTGTTTGAAGTATGTATGAAGACATTTAAGTACTCAAACCCATATAGAATTTCGGATTTAACTAAAACAATTTCAGAGAATCTCTATGTGAGTTTTCAAGAATTAAAAACCATTTTCTGAAAATTATGAAGATGAGCACTTCACATGGAAAATACCCAGCAGCGAAAACCCAAGAATTCACGCTATCAAATTGCTCATCAACACACTTACAGATCTGACCAGGCAGCACCCCTTATGCCCGTACACACTCACGCAAGAGGCATGTTCGCCCATGCCACGTGGAA
>QANW01005443.1:211428-236525 GCA_003254865.1 Dryas drummondii
AGCCCTAAAAAGAAATTCATTTCACCAACTAGACTCATTTCAAATTCACTAGACATTACATCAATGAATCTCTTAACATGAAAATCTGAAGTTGAACCAAAGACAATATCATCCACATAAACTTGAGCAATTAAGACATCATTTTTCAACCTTTTTACAAATAGGGTATTGTCAACCGACCCTCTTTGATACCCATTGGACAACAAGTGATGAGAGAGTCTCTTATACCAAGCTCTTGGAGCTTGCTTCAGCACATACAAGGCTTTCCTCAATTTATAGACACCATCTCTCATGTGAGGATCCTCAAAACCTTTTGGTTGTTCTACAAAAACTTACTCATTCAAGTAACCATTTAAAAACGCTGTTTTGACATCCATTTGATACAATTTGAACCTAAGATGACATGCAATGGCACAAAGCAACCTAACGGACTCAAGTCTAGCAACGGGTGCAAAAGTCTCATCAAAATCAATACCCTCTAATTGAGAGTACCCTTGAGCAACAAGCCTAGCCTTGTTTCTAACTACATTCCCAAATTCATCGGATTTATTTTTGAATATCCATTTGGTTCCAATGACATTTGTGTTGGTTGGTCTCTCTACAAGAGTCCACACTTGGTTTCTCTCAAATTGGTTCAATTCCTCATGCATTGCACTCACCCATTCCTCATGATTGAGTGCTTCTTTGACATTTTTAGGTTCGACAATGGAAATCATTTACATTCCCACAAAGGCAGTCAAGGGTCAGGCCTTGGAAGATTTCTTAGCAAATCATCCAATTCCAACTGATTGAGAGATTTCCGATGATCTACCTGATGAAGAAGTATTCTATGCAGACATCCCAGAAGCTTGGGTGATGTTCTTCGATGGGTCTGCTCGTGTAGATGGGGCTGGAGCAGGTGTTGTTTTCATGTCACCACAGAGACAAATACTACCATATGCATTTTGCCTTAGTGAACGCTGCTCCAACAATGTGGCTGAGTACCAAGCTTTGGTGATCGGGTTACAGATGGCAGTTGAGATGAAGATTTCAAGCTTAGAAGTATATGGAGACTCCATGTTAGTAATTAATCAGCTTTTAACTCATTATGAGGTTAAGAAAGATGACCTGATTCCATATTTCCAATTAGCTACGAGATTGCTTCAGGAATTTGATGTCGTCACATTGGTACATGTGCCAAGGAAAGAAAATCAGATGGCAGATGCTTTGGCCAATCTAGCTACGACCTTAGCATTATTTGAGGATGAAGCCACGAACCTCCCCATTTGTCAACGATGGGTTGTGCCACCAGAAAAGAGGTTGCAACAAGAAGAAATCAATGTTGTCTCAGTATTTCCTATTGATGCTGAGGACTGGCAGCAACTTTTGATCGACTACCTAGAGCATGGAAAACTTCCTGAGGATCCAAAATATAGGACAGATATACGACGTCGAGCACCGCGATTCATTTACTATAAGGAAACACTTTATCGTCGTTCTTTTGAAGGAGTATTCCTCAGATGCTTGGGAGAAGAAGAAGCATTCAACGCAATGGAGCAAGCTCATTCAGGTGTGTGTGGTACCCACCAGTCGGGCCCTAAGCTCCACTTTTAGATAAAGAGGATGGGTTATTACTGGTCAACCATGGTTAAAGATTGCATCGACTACGCCAAGAAATGTCAGGCATGCCAATTCCATGCTAATTTCATACATCAGCCTCCTAAGCCATTGCATCCTACTGTTGCTTCTTGGCCCTTTGATGCATGGGGACTTGATGTGGTCGGCTCGATATCACCTAAGTATTCAGCTGAGGATGCATACAATCTGGCAACAACAAATTACTTCTCGAAGTGGGCTGAAACTATACCTTGTAAAGAGGTGAAAGGGGTGACCGTGGTGAGGTTCATTAAAGAATACATAATTCCTCAGCATGGTGTACCGCATTACATCATCACAGATAATGGGAAGCCTTTTTGCAATCGGCTGATGAGCAAGTTTGGTGAGGAGTTTGGCTTCAAACAGTATAACTCTTCCATATATAAACCTTCGATCAATGGATTAGCCGAAGCATTCAACAAGACCTTTTGCAATCTGTTGAAAAAGGTTGTTAGCAGGTCAAAGAGAGATTGGCATGAGAAAATAGGTCCCTCACTTTGGGCATATCGAACAACATACCGAACACCTACTCAGTCGACTCCCTACTCCCTCGTGTATAGTGTAGAAGTTGTTCTACCACTAGAGCATTAGATTCCCTCTTTAAGGATTGCTATACAAGAAGGACTGACAGACGAGGAAAACGCCAAGTTACGTCTCCAAGAATTGGAAGCTTTAGACGAAAAAAGGCTTGAGCCCAACAGCGTTTAGAATGCTATCAAGCTCGACTTTCAAGTGCCTTTAACAAGAAACTTCAACCTCGATCTTTTCAAGTTGGAGATTTGGTGCTTGCTGTACGTAGGCCCATTATCACTACACATAAGATAGGAAGTAACTTCACAGCAAAGTGGGATGGACCTTATGTAGTACGTGAGGTGTACACGAACGGAGCATATAAGATCGTGTCTAAAGATGGATTGAGAGTTGGGCCAATCAAAGGCAAATTCTTGAAGCGTTACTACGCCTGAAAAAATACTCGCTTTGCTCCTGGCCCGCATGAGCCTAAACTGTGTACGGCACGCAAAAAAAAAAAAAAGGCTCGTTGGACTGAAAACCTGAAAGGGCAGTCCAAACAAAAGTTAGAGCACAAAAAATCCGTTGAGCTGAAAACCTAAACAGGCGGCTTAAGCAAAAGTTAGAGCAAAAAATAATCTATCTTGAACTACGTTGTGACTTGATCCCTTTCTAGAGAAGGGTACGTAGGCAGCTTGGAACAACTAAAGTCCAAGTTCAGTCACATATATAAAAAAACATCAAGTTTAAAAAGAAAAATTCCAAGTACCTTTATAAAATTAATGGGAAATGCTCCATATTATTATAAGGTTCAGCTAACGCTGACTTTATTACAAGGCATGAGGTTTGAAAAACAAAAAGAAACTAAAAAAGAATTAATCTAGGCTGAAGTCTTTGAAATCATTTCGTTGATGCTCAAGTGAGTTTTGCAGTGTCTTCAAAGTCTCAGCATCTGAAGAGGTCAATACAGGAGCTTCAGCGATGGTTGACTTTTCTTTCTCTAAGCGGGCTACCTCTTCTTGATGTTACAAGAGTTGTGCATCACTCTCCAAGAGATGGCTATTAAGTTGATTAACTTGTTCCTCCAGTTGTTCTTGCTCCCTTTTCAGCTCCTCTTGGCGTAATTTGGCAGAGGATAAAGAAATCGACTCGCGATTCTGCACTTCTTTATGTTGAAGGGCTAGAGCATCGGAAAAACAAGACTCAGTGGCAGCTAAATGTTGGTTGTGCGCCTCGGGAGTCATCTTTTCTTAATAGAAAGATCATACAGAATTATACACGGATGCATCTATCATAAGGTTCTCAAGCTTTACCTTAAGGGGTGAAGGATCCAATCCAAAAGTGCTAACTGCATCAATAAGCATATCTAGTTCCGCCTTTAAATGCAAAAGTCGATCTAAAGGAGACTTCAATATAATACTTTTAATTTTCTCCTGTATCACTAAAGCTGCCTGCAGGTTAGCCTTCCGAATTATCTTGTCAACATCAACTGTATTAGAACCACTCAAAGAAAAGTCGGAAGCACCTATTTGATTTGCAAGGTTTGGGGAAAATTGTTTGGACGTGCCTATAAATGGTCAAAGGCATCAACACATTAGTCGACCTTTTAAAAAAAAAAACTTGACCTTTACCACCTGAATTAACATGTAAGTTTCTTTTAGGTTGCACAAGGGTTCTTGCTCCTTCAACTTGTGAGGATGGGATGTTTGAGTGCTTTGCTTCAACGGAAGCAAATTGTCCTCCTAACAAGATATTGCCAATCAAGCCTGAATCAAAAGCCTACAATGAAACATAAAAAAACATTATATATTTATAGGAGCTGAGATAAGTGGCAAACAAACAATATTGCATACCTCGTCAATTGGTAAAGATTGGGAATAATCAGGCACTGCATCCAAAAATGCACTCTTGTCAAGGGTAAACGATGCATTTGGATCACAAAAAGTGGGACCAAGACCTGGGGTTGTCTTTCGGCGCTTGAAGTTGGCATCACTATCATCCTGACTGTTATCACTTTTCGCTCTTGAGTTTGTGGTCCCATTTTTCCTTTGCATGATTTGGCCAAGGTCTTCTTGCACGTCCGTAGTATGGTCTTCTTCCATAGAATTGGAGGTACGATGGACTGAAATATCTTTAATCAGGGGAGACCGCTGGGTCTGAGACATAGAGGTGCTAGAGCTATCTTCAACTTCATCTCTATTCTGTAAAAGTTCACCTCCCTTTTGTTGTTGAGGCTTTGAAGCAACGGGAGACTTGTTCACAATTGTGATCTTCATCGCCTTGGTATAGTCAAAATGGTGCATCTTTGACCACCAAGTGACATAGTCTTGTGTTACTGAAAAGTCATCGAGCTCATGTCCAGCAGGTAAAGTTAACTCAGAATTTATGCCGAATTGGGTACATGAGGCGCAATAATTGAACACCATCTCCAAGGTGCTCGTACGAATGTCATCCTTGAGTCGTCCAGGTACATCTTGAACAAAGTTGAACTGTCTGCTAAATCGATGAGGACTGTATGGCTGGACGATTCAATCATTATCCTACAGCAAAGAAAGATAGCTAGAGCGAAGGCTTATGAAGTATCCAGAGTCAACATTGCTTATGGAGCTTCTGTCAACAAGGTGCGCTCGCTTCTTAAGTTTTCTGGCCAACTGATTCATAGACACTCCTCCATGGCTACTAAATAAAGCGTGGGCCTCTAAAGCCTCAAAACGTTTGGCAAAATACTCTCCAGAAAATCTCGTCATACGAGGAAAAGTCATGTCAGACAGCTCAGACCTAAAATGAGTATCAAAGTATTCGCTTAGCCACCCATATATGAAGTGAAATGGAAGTGCAGTCGAGCAATTCCCAAGATCAGAGGAATCAACCATGTCATTCAGCCCCTGGTAGATGCTTGCTAACACTGGTACGGCCAAGCTAAACAAATGATTGTGCGCTATCTTGCTCGCAACTTTCAAAACTCCAGGTCGAATCTGATCAGCATAACCTTTGGGAAGGACGAATTTGCATAACCAGCACGCTAGAAAAGCAGCCAAGTACGTTGATTCTATGTCTGTGTCTAATACCTCCAATTTCTTAAACAGTTCTCCTTCATCCACAGTGCGGTGGCGAGCTTCACCGATCTACCCTGACGGATTGTTGGCATCTTGGGGCTTCTGAGTCTTATTTCGAGAAGTTTTCCTCGTTGGCTTGGCGTACTTTGTTGGCCCCTTATACCAATATTCTATCTAAGAAGATATTTTCACCACATGACGCCCTTTGACCTTTCGGCAAAGTCTGTGATAAGCCAAAAAATAAGTGACGACAGCTGGGAGGAAGTAGAGGTTTCCCTTCTTTGTTCTTTCCAATAAGCTTTTCAGCAGTCAGAACTACTTCTTCATAAAAGTCTCCATTAATGGGTAAGCCAGCAATCCTGTATAAATCCCAAAGCGAAATAGAGAATTCTTCTTGAGAAGTGTGGAGGGTGTTAGTGGCAGAACACCAATGCTCGCAGAAGGCATGAATTACGGAAGCATGACGATCATAACTAAATAGGGAAGCATAAATGGCCCCATAAAACCCCACATGATTAAGATACTCTTTGTTTTGGCTCAATACGTCTTCAAGCCAATCCCAATAACCTTCAGTATAGGAAAATTCACCACTTGCTCTAAGTGCTAATCCTCATCGTACGTCCCCTCTGCGTATACGATCCCCAAGAAGCATGAACCGATCTGGTGAGTTGTTACGAATATGATGCGAAGACTTCAACAATAAGACATTTGGGATGTGCTTTCTGCTTGTCGAGGGCGATTTTCGGTAATTAGCAAGCTCCCGAGATGCTGTGTAAGACCAAGAAGACATATGGAATAAATTAGTTTTAGCCGGAAAGTCTAAAGCTCGATGGCCAATTAGAGGTGGGCATGTTGTCAAAGTGGTTCCTTCTTCTGCTCTGTCGTCTTTGTTTTCAAGTATGGTCAAAGTAAACTTCTTGAAACTCCTGAAGTATACCATGACTAAGACAAAGCAAAACACATGGATGTTAAAAAAAATTTAAAAAAAAAAAAAGAGTACCGGCAAGATCTTCTTGTGAGGCAGGCTTCTTGTCAAACAAACTTTTTGAGGAGCAGATCTAGATACTTGGGGTTTTCCGCCAAGTCAGCAAAGTGACGTGTAAAGCCCTAGTATACAAAAGATCTATGGAGGCAACGACCCAACACAATCTTCTTGTGGAGATCTAAACACTTGAGGTTTTTCGCCAAGTCAGCGAAGTGACGTGTAAAGCCCAAGTGTACAAAGACCAGTACGTGACTCTTTTGTAAATCTAGGTGCTCGAGGTTTTCCGCCAAATCAGCGAGGTGACGTATAAAGCCCGAGTACTCAAGAAATTACTGGCAGATGTGATGAATTCCTTTCGCACGATGGTTTCTTCAACATGCCTAAAAAAAAAATGATTGTTGGAAAATGGGTTATACATATATGGCCTATATAAAGTGTAAATAAAGAGGTTGTGAGCCTGATAGAAAGGGCAAAACTGCAGAAAAAGTGGTCATACACATATTTAAGATTGAGAGGCATACAAGGGTCGCATATGCAAGGAATTCAAAAGAAGCAATTAAATATAGACATATTACTTATTCACAAATTCCAAAAAAAAAAAAAAGGTAGAAGTTAAGATGAAGAGAAAAAGAAGATTGGATGGATCTTCACCATGTGATGTTTAGCATATCCAACGAAGATGTTGCAGATTAGGCTAATAAAGTTGATGTTGTTGATGCTTTTATCTCCAAGTGACATCATTGATATGTCTTATGCATGTCACGATTTCAATGGTTCATCAATCAAGAAAATGTATATGTGGGACAAGAAGATGTATATAACAAAAAGAGAAGAAAAGATGAAATTGAGAATATCACCTTAGTACATGACGGCACGGGTCTCCAGTTTGTGATTGAAGCATACACGGTGGAGACTCTCCTTTTATAATCAATAGCAAACTTTCAGTGCAACTATTTGGTGAATAAAGTTCCTAATTGTACGATGGAAACAAGGTCATATATGAAGATTTCAGTATCTTACATTCCTGATTTGGACCCAAAGTTTCTCGGCAGGAAATCAAGAGAGTAATTATCATTGGCTCAATTCATACCGATTTTGTTCAAATCTCTTGCTTGGGCTGTACTCAAATTGGATTAACTCATATCCAATTCAAAAAATAAATATAAAATAAAATAAAATAAATCTTGACAGGTCAACATGCTACCATGTTTCAACATATGGGAAGTAAAGGACATTCATGCATCAATTTTTTACTGAAGATTGATTACTGAAGATTCATTCAAGCTACGTTTCCTACACGTGACAAACATGAGTCTACAACACATCTTGAAGTGGGGGGCATTTGTAGACACATAAATTTTAGTGATAAAAAAATCACTTACAATTATTGGGCAGTCAATAAATCGATTTTTGACCAATCAAAATCAAGCTTACAAGAATTGCGTGGCTTATGAAATTATGACACGTGGCGTGTGAGTACTCCAACAAAATGGGCCCCGAAAGCAGTATGTGACAAGTCCGATAGGTCTGATCAATTAAATTAAATTGATGGGCTTTGATATAAATTAGTCTAATTGATTTGCAAAACTTTCGAATCATTGTGATTAAGTCTTATTTGGCCAATCTAAATATTAAATTAAATGAGCCCAAATCAAAGTCCAAAATCCATCAAAAGCCCTAAAGTGCCTATAAATACACGGCTTCGCAATGGAGGAGGGGACAATCTTTTGGTAAAGAAAGCACCCAGAAGACTCAGAAACTCTCTTTACACATTTCGTCAAATCTGTGAGAAAGCCATCGAGCCCAATTACACAGCGCCAGTTCTTTCACCACCTTTCTTGTTCAAGATCAAGTGTTCATCACCCTTGAATCAAGATCAAAATCTTGGAGATCGAATCAGAGGAGTCTCTTCCTTGTGAAAAGCAAAAATCAGAGATTGTAACCCTAAATCATAAATACAATACATTTATTTTGTACACGTGTTCTTGTTTATTTAATTTTGCAGGAATCGTGTTTACAAGATCAAAAAAAAAAAGCCTGAGAGGGGAAACAGAGAAGGAGAAAAGCGATGGCAAGGGCGGTAAAAAAATAGAAAAGGCAGGGGCAAAAGGAAAAAGGGAGCGAAATGACCAAAACGGGTCCAACTTACCCCACTAATTACACTACCAAGCAACTAAAAAAAAAAGGGGGCAAAAGAGGGAGAGCATTGTTCTTAAGCTACAGTAATAAACAGTGCTCTACTTCTCATGCCTTCTAGTATATATAGAATTTTTAAAGCAGGGTTAATTGTTTAGAAAATCAAGGTGCAGTTTAGTGTAGTAAAGGAAGAAATGGAACAAAGAAAAACAACATGTTGATCACTTGTTTGCATCAGTAATCGGTGAGAAACTGAGAATGTGCATTATGGAACGCCTTTAGAGTCTTATAATATTATGGTATTTTCCTATTTAATATATCCTTAAGTTCTTGATTGTGCTAAACTATTGGCACAATTAATTTTTGCAGAGAAAGCTTTTGGGGGTGATGGAAAACTACAATAGCCAAAGGAACTTTCCATTAATAAAGTTGGCCATGGTAACTCTGCATTAATCAGGTGTTTATTATAAAAGTTTTAGAAATGGATTTGCAGTGTTTGCCTATGCATTTTTTAATTGAAACTAAATTTTTAAAGCATGTATGTGGTATGTTGGTGCAGCATTGCATGAACTTGATCCGGTATTTAAAAGCTTCTTCCATTCTGAGAAAGTCTCAAGTTCGTTATCCTCCTTGGGTTACAAATTGCCCATTATCATTCAGTCTATTTACATATTTAAGGTATTACATCTTCCTCTGTTTAAGGTCTAGTGGTTTGACATAATGTCCTCGTGATGTTCGTTGCTTTTTAACAAAAAAAAAAAGATTGCTTTTTTGAAAATAAGGCTAATTGGTTGAAAGAACCATAAAAATATAGACATAATGCATTTGAAGTGATACAGTACGTAATTTATTGGAATAGAGATGTGTACAGATGTGTACATATATACAGGTTAATTTATTTGCTAGTTGATCATGTTTAGAAAAAATAGTATCTGCCATTTCTTTTCAGGTAAATCACCTACTCAAATCAAGCAAGAAAAAGGGAAACATAGCACCAAAGCAAAAACAAAACACGACGAAAAATGCTCAACAACAATACAACTCTACAAGCATTATTTTGGCAGAATAGACCCTCCATCTTCATTAACAACATAGTGTCTCTCCTCAAGTCATCTTCATTAGTGAACTGATTCTGCTATTTGTTGGACCCCAACCACAACAGCGGTACAGTTTTGTTTTCTTGGCTAAGTTTTTCTTTGTTTCATTTCTTTGCAAAAATTGTTTTTTCAAAAGAATTGTTCAACCGGACAACCAAAATCAATGCCATAATGGTCAGACAGTTATGATACGATTATATAAGGGCAATTTATTTCCTCTTTTCTGAAGACAGTTTTGAAACTCAATTCGGATGATGGCGTATATGTTCAATTCGAATTGAAGATTCTAGAACATGTCATATATAAACTCTTTTACTTGATCTTTTTCCTAGTTGGATTCAGTACTGTTCTTAGCATCATTTTTCTCTGCATTCTCATGCTTAACATTTTCTGCTAAGGATTTTTTTGACCCACTGCCACCAGCATCTACCACAAGCTCTTTCATTTCATGACCTTTAGGTTTAGCAGCCCCTTTATCAATGTCATTAAGCTGGATGTTTAAACTCTTTTCCAAGTTCTCTGCTTTTACTGACTTGAGGTTAAGTTTTGAAAAAGTATCTTCCTTAGCCACAAAAGAAGTTGTAATCCTTTTGAAGCTTGATTGAACAAGGCAATAGATACTCCTGCTGCGAGCTCCACCAGACCTATAGAAAACAAAATTCATGCCCTCCACTTGAGACAAACATCGTGCCTAAATGATAACGGTATCTTTTGATAATACACTGACTAGTGATGGTTTAATACAACACCAATTAATGTAGCCAAAAACAATGTAAGTATATATCTTCTTGTGGACATGCAAACACTAATGGACAAAATAATTGTGCCCTGAAAATGGACTCCTACAACCCGTAACTTAAATTGGCAATCAGTTGACAGATTTCAACAAAAAGTTTATGTTACTTTCATTATATTAGATTGACAATCTTTCTTTCCAAGATGGCTAGCATAAATAATTAAATATCACATCCGTTTATACCCTTCCCAAAAGTGGGTCATGGCCCACGTGATTGTTCTTTGGTTCAAAAGAGAGTGAGGTTTAGATCTTTCAATCTCCCGCGGGGGTATATTTCGCTGGGAAGCCAAGATTCCAGGCTTCTCACACCTTTTATGTAAGGGGAATAGAGGGGTGGAAAGATAATATAAGTTCGTTGTGCTGTGTTGTTTTCTAAGCATGATGTCAACAAGGAAATAAGGGCCATTGATTAATATTAGGGTTAAATACAAAAATAATTCATGAATTTTACAGCGAATCTCAATTTGGTCCACTAATTATAAAAAGTGTCAATTTGATCCACGAACATTTCAAGTTGTACCAAAGCAATACAAACATTAACTTCCATCGAAAAATTTAACGAAAACTGGTCATGTGCACAACAAGTGACCACATTTTCAGAGGCATTTCAATTTGTTCATCACATTTTCATGTTACCAATTCCGTTAATTTTAAGATGGAAGTTAGCGTTTGTACTACTTTAGTATAACTTGGAAAGTTTGTTGACCAAATTGACATTTTTTTATAGTTAGTGGACCAAATTGAGATTCACTGTAAAGTTTGTGAACCATTTTTGTGTTTAACCCTTAAATTACATATATGTATATTTATATACATATATACATTTCTGAGAAGTGATGCAGAGAGTATGGGCGAAGTCAACTAAAAGAAGTCATGCATCCTGAAATATTTACTTGGTGGGCCTGCATTCCATCATTATTTACCTAGTACTAAAGATTGTGAAGAAAAAATTGAGAAAGACCGAAGCTGATTTATTGCAAGGGAGCGCTCATTTGTACATTGATGACTACGCTGGAGTCCAACAACAATCACGGGGATGCGTAGCTCTAACTATCCAGGTGGGAAGTAAAGTACAAACTTCAGCGTTTTATGTAGTTGAAACACTGGCTCGATACAACGTTTTACTCGAGCGGGATTAGATTCATTCAAGCCTCTGTCTACCTTCCACTCTTTTACAAAAATGTATCATGTGGACTGAGGAAGGGGTTGAGATCATAGAAGCTGATCCAAGACCTTTTCTGGCAACTACCAACCTGATACAAGCTCAAGTATATGATGATGACGTTGGGTTGGTAAGGCTTAAAGGATGCAATGAGTACAGGCAGCCAACAAAGGTGGTTTACTCCAAAGACATATCAAATATAGGTGATGAGCCCAAGATATGAGTGAAGAGCTCAAATACAGGTCAGAACTTCGATCACAACCTTTAACGGTCACAATCTCATTTTTATTATCGACAGGTCAGAACTTCGATCACAACCTTTAACGGTCACAATCTCATTTTTATTATCGATCACGACCTCTAACAGTCACGATCTCATTTTTGTTATTGATCAGGAGCTCTAGGGTCACGATCTCATTTTTATTATCCATCACGGCCTTTAACGATCACGATCTCTATTGCCAATCATGACCTCGGACGGTCACGATCTCATATCTATTGCCGATCACAACCTCGAACAGTCACGATCTCACCTCTATTGCCGATCACGACCTCAGACAGTCACGATCTCATCTCTATTGCCGATCACTACCTCAAACGATCAAGATCTTATCTCTATTTTCGATCACGACTTCGAATGATCACGATCTCCCCTCACTTATTGATCACGACCTTCAACGGTCACGATCCCATCTTTGTTAATGGTCCCAACCTCTTTTTTATTATTGGTCACGACCTCAAACGGTCCCGACCTCATTTTTATACTCTTTTTATCTTAACCTTTGCTCGGTCAGGATCTCTTTTATGACCTTTTTACCTGTCACATCTGTCTTGATCTCGGCTCAGTCAGGACCTTTTTCACGATATTTTACCAGTCGCGTCTTGACCTTAGCTAGGTTATGACCCTCTTTCACGACCTTTTACCTGTCGCGTCTTGACCTTGACTCAGGCAAGACCCTCTTTTATGACCTTTTTGTTAGTCGCATCTATCTTGACCTCGGCTCGGTCAGGACCCTTTTCACGACCTTTTACCGGTCGTATTTTGACCTCGGCTCAGTCAGGACCCTTTTTTACCACCTTTTACTGGTCGCGTCTTGACCTCGACTCGGTCAAGATCCTCATTTACAACCTTTTTACTGGTCACCTCTGTCTTGACCTCTGTTCAATCAGAACCCTCTTTTATGACCTTTTTACTGGTCACCTCTGTCTTGACCTCTGCTCGGTCAAGACCTCTTTTATGACCTGTGATTGTCATCTTTGTTTTGACCTTTGCTCGGTCGAGACCTCTGTTGTGACCTGTCAACGGTTGTCTCTGTCTTGACCTTTCTTCGGTCAAGATCTCTTTTATGATCTTTTTGATGGTCGCCTCAGTCTTGACATCTGCTCGTTCAAGACCTTTGTTATAAACTTACGACAACTTTCTTAACCTTGACCTCTGCTTGGTCAAGATCTTTTATGTTCGAAACTCTCAGATTTAGGGGCTTGTTTACCCTCGGATCAAAGTGCTAAAATGAAAAATAAGATAGATTATCAGGTCTCACCAGACTAAATGCTTTCAACTCCCAACCCAAGGGATCTAGCTCAGCTCTAAAGCTGGGGGATTTTTGTTTGTGGATAAATCCACCAGTCTGATTCGACTAATGACATATTGCCACGTAGCTTAACGAAGAATCCTATTGAACACATTGACTTGTCAATAGAGGAAGAACGAGTTAGCACAGAAAACTGGGCCCCGAGCCAATCATCGGATGACGTCTCGTGCCATCTATTGGACCCCCACGTTAAAGAGTTTGAAGATGAAGGCCCAAGAGAAGAAGCCTATCATGATGCCTATCCAAGGCCCATTTGCCCACTTGGCCAAACGCCCATCTACTACCTTATATAAACACTTTTACCCCTAAAGGCCCATTTGGTTCATAGAATTGATTTATTAGGAAATAAATTCCTATGTCTTTTCCAATGGGAAGGGAATGTAAGATTCTCATTCTCCCATTTGGTAATGTTGGGAAAGTAGACCAATAATTCCTTTTTCATTTTCATTCCCTTGTTTGGTTTGTGCTGGAATAGGAAATAAAATTGGTACAGGTTTTCAATTATACCCTTATATATTAAACAAAAGCAATATTTTTTTTAATTAATTTAATAAAATATCTGGGTTAGTTTAGTCCACAAAATAACCAATAAATGTTTTCTCAAGAGGGAGAAAATAAAACTCAAGCTCCAGCAAGGTTTTATTTTTCCCCCAATAAGGGAATTCATTTCCCTTATGCCAAAAAATGATTTCCCTTTTATGTACTTACCAAATATGAGAATAGAATTGATTTTTCATTCTCATGCCTCCAGAACTTGAACCAAACAAGTGCTAAGAGATAGGGGGCTGATTTCATTTTGCTTAGGTTTACATTTTACAACATTTCCATGGATTGTAATCTCTCCATACAGAAAAATAAAAATAAAATGGTTGTGAATGAAGCCCCGGGTGAACCACCTAAATTTCTTGTGTTCTTGATTCTTTATGTTTCTACACCTACTATTTATTTATTTATTTTTACGTTGGTGTACCCATTTTTGCATCAACGGTTTTGCTGCTTTGCACCATGCTTTGTTTGTCTAAGACCCACTTTAGAGTGTAGCTGCTGATCCCACTGAAGCATTGTCCTCAATAAACGCACCTTAAATTGACAAGATAATATCAGTTTTAAAAACATTTTATTATAAGCAACTGTTGGCAATGGTTCCTAGAAATTTCTTTTTTAAAAAAACTGTTCATAAGAAAAAACTTCCGCAATGTAGGCTTATGCATTACAAAACAGTTGACTAGCAACACAACAAAGAAAGCAGTTGTTTTCTAGAAACAAAGAATGGCAGACATTTGTTTTTTTAGAGCAAAGCATTACAGTCATTTCAACAATTGCCATCTGTATTCTAATTAACCATAATTAACCACACACTGTAAATGCATTCAAATATTTAAAATGATAGAGAGAGAAAATTAGTAAATAATAAAAATTCTTATCTTCTTTCCAAAAACTTATTTTAATTTAAGAATAAGAGAAAGAAAAAATAGAAAACCATCAGCCCCCATTTCCCATACGCAACCCCACCCCTCCAGCCCTCCCCCTCCATCTTCTCCAGCGACCATCATGTCTGAACTCCGGCGACTCCTCCGCCCGACGCCGGCTGGTCATCACTCTCCCAACCCCGGCCGGCCACCACTCTTCCTTCCTCTCCTTTTCACTCCTCTGTTGTTTCTTTTTCTCCTCATCTCTCTCTTTTTATTTTTTCTTTTGAAGTGAAGGTCGTGATTCAAATGAGAGAAATCAAATATGAAATGGGTTTATCAAATCTGAAGTGTTGTTTCTTTTTCTCATCCTCTTTGATATTCGTTCACCATTGATTTTATATTTGGTTTTATTTTTCTCTTCCTTCTGTTTGGATTTAGAGAACGATTCAATTTCTGTTTGAATGGAGAAATTAAAGAGATTGGAGGGGAGAGTGATGACCAGCCAGCGTCTGGCGGAGGAGTCACCGGAGTTGAGACATAATTGTTGCTGGAAAAGATGGAGGGGAAGGGGAGGGTTGCTGCGTATGGGAAATGGGGGCTGATGGTTTTCCTATTTCTTTTTATTTTATTCTTAAATTAAAATAAGTTTTTTGAAAGAAGATAAGAATTTTTTATTATTTAGTAATTTTATCTCTCTATCATTTTAAATATTTGTATGCATTTATTGTGTGTGGTTAAGTTGGTTAACTATGGTTTATTTATAATAGATGTGTCAATTGTTGAGATGAGTGGTAATGCTCACCACCAAAATTTGCTCTTTTTTTTTTTTTGGTTAAATACATTTTTGATTCACGAATTTTAAGCGGTTTTTCAATTTGGTCAACCAATTTTAAAACGTGACAAAAATAACTCTGAATTATTTAATTTGTGTCAATTTAGGATCTTCCGTCGAAATATTTAACGGAGGCTGACGTGGCCATTAAACGCTGACGTGATGTGTTGGATGTGTGCCATGTGTCACCTCTTTTATTTTATTTTTGGATTTTTTTTATTTTCCTTTTTTTGTAAACTTTAAAACTTAATTAAAAATAGGTTCGGACTCATAAAATACACAGAAAATTTCTACGACCTCCTCTTGACTAGTACTAATTTATTATGGGTCCAAATTACCAATTTGCCCTCTGTGAGTTCTCAAAAAATTTGGGAAGTCCAAATTTATTTCTAAAAAATTTATTTTCCTTTAAGACCGAGAGATCTTTTGGGTAACAAGTGTTCACGAGAAAGATAGTGTTAGTTTTTAGAAGACCAACGGTGCAAACCTCGTATTTTTTGGAGCCCGGGAGATTATTCTATGAATTTCCAAAGAGTCTAAAATATTTTAATTTTCTAAAAATAAATTTGGACTTCCCAAATTTTCTGGAAACACTTAGAGGGAAAATTGGTAGTTTGACCCAATATTAAATTAGTGCTAGTCAAGAGGAGTTTGTAGGAATTTTCCGTGTATTTTTATGAGTCCGGAGCTATTTTTAATTAATTTTTAAAGTTTATAAAAATAGGACAATAGAAAAAATCCGAAAATAAAATAAAAGAGGTGACCCGTGGCGTACATCCAGCGAGCCACGTCAGCGTTTAACAGCCACGTCAGCCTCCATTAGATATTTGGACGGAAGATCCTGGATTAACACAAATTGGATAATTAGGGGTCATTTTTGTCACGTTTTAAAATTAGTGGACTAAATTGAGAAACTGCCTAAAGTTCGTAAACGAAAAATGTATTTAACCCCTTTTTTTTAGTTCAATTAATTCATTTATGAATTTTGGTCCTTATCTTATTAAGAATCACATCACAATGCTGGATTGGCATATAAAATATTGAGAGGGAGTTACATGTCTCGGATGCTAGCAAATGGTATCCTTCTCTCTCTCTCTCTCTCTCTCTCTCTCTCTCTCTCTCTCTCTCTCTTCTCCTTCTTTCTTTCTCTCTCTGGAGAAATTATTCTGTATAACCGATACATTGACATGTGGTATAACAAGTTTATGTGTTATAATATAAGTGGATGTTATCCCTACTAATATAAACACATCGTCCAATAATACCCTTACACGTATAATTGGTTATACCACGTGACGATATATCGGTTATACCCTATAATTTTTCTTCTCTGCCCTTACACAAGCCTGCCCTACACATAGTTATTCTCAGAAATATTCAAATTGGATTTATTGTCTTTCATCCCACTTGATAGGTGGTATCCAGTTGTCAAGCACTGTACCGTGGGCGGGTGCTGGAAATGATGAATCTTTGCTTTTTACCAAAGGAAAAAGCTAGATGCACCTTTTATTTTTGAGATAATTAGATTTAGGTCTTTTAGAAATATAGTTTTTAGATGGAAATCGGGAGTGTTTTAAAATTTATAAAAAAAAATTTTTAATTCATAATAATTTATAAAAAAAAAATTTTAATTCATAATAAAGTTCTTTTAATTTATAAAAAAATCATTTTAATTCATAATAAAGTCTTTTTCCAATTTGAAAGGTATTTCCTCCTATTTGAAGGGTATTTTCCTTCCTAAGATATAGAGTGTGTTTTGTAGAGGCTGCATATTAGTTTTTAAGTCTGAGATCGCCAAAATCTTGGAGTTAAAACTTAACATAAAGCCGTCAAAGAATAAAAATAAAAGAATTTAATTAAAAACTCTAAATCACTATCGGTTTTACAATAAAAAAAACTTATAAAATAGATTGAACTTTAAGTTTCTATTTATTTTTTTTGTCAAAACCCACGATAATGATCGCATGTAATGTCAAAATATTAGCCATAGAATACAAGATATATACTACCAGCTGATGAAAAGGATAGCCCCTAAAGCCTTGTGATAAGTATGTAAATATTGCATATTTACACCTTTAGACCTTAGATTTCACTTAATAGTCTTTAGCACTTAATATCTTATTGGTTCTAACTTTGAAAACTTGGGGCATATGACTAGCCCCTTGTTATGATTTGAAAGTGATGTCTTGTCCTTGTACGGGATCGCCGGTCTCTTTATTCGTGCCTATTTGCAGTGCACAAATTCCTTGGAAAGTAGGTACTGCTTATGATCGATTTCACAAAAAATATATTCTCCAACAACTTAAGAAAGATGTTCACCCTGATAAGTATTAAGTCCATCACCTAAAGACCTTGTAGTTACTGATTGCTATAGAGTTTTATTTTACACGTTACCTTATTAATTATCTGTGTCTAACTGTCTATATAGATAGTTATCTCTTATACAAGTTCTATTTTGGACTCATGTACTACTCTATACTTATAAATAGATATAAATATGATAAATCACCTCACTTGAGCTTTGATGTTTTCTAATTACATTTATAATTATAAGGGCTTTATGATATCAGAGTAAGTTTACTCATGTATATTAGACCGAGTGGCTACACGTGCTCTACTTTATTCAATATGAGTTATTCATATATTTGATTTAAATGACACTATATGTGCGGAAGCATGTGAAAATATAAAATGATGTTTTTAAAAAATATAATTTTGTATAATGACTTACAAGAATTTGATCTACTTTTTCTTTAGCGAATTGATTTTGGACGAATGACTGAATCCTTTATATTATTATACCTCCTTCCATGAGAAATTTCTTGGAAGCTGCTCCAATTCTCATCTTCATCTCAACGAGACGTGAAAGAAAAAGGACTACTTAAAGAAGTCAGAGGGAAGGCAAAATCTTGCTACATCGGTACGTCGCACAGGTCTAATATTTTGGTTGATATTAAACTATGGCTGCCCATCGATCGGTTCGAATCGGCATTGGAGCTTACCAAACCAAAACTAAAAAATTTGGTATTTTTCGATTTCGGTATTTTTTGGTTCGGTAATTTTTTGTAAATTTCAGTTTTCGGTTTGATTTCGATATTTTTGGCTCATTTTCGATTTATTTCGGTATATTCTCGGTTCATTTTCGGTATATCTTCAGTTCATTTTCAGTTTAATTATAATAATATTAATTATTATATACTAATATAAATTAAAATTTAATCAAATATGATACATAAAATATAATGTTTGATGAATATATATTTGCACGAGAAATATTAGTAGTTTATTATAGTACTAGTATTTTACCCTAGTAATAATATATACTAGTATAATTAGTTTAATAATATGTATTAGTACATATCCTATTAATTTAGTATGTATATATACCGATAAATATGAGTGTGTGTATATATATATGCATTACTTATCTAAAGATGAGATTTTTATTTTCTTAAAAATAATAACATTTACTTTATTAAAAAATGATTCTATATCTTAACTCACACTTTTGATAATATTAATATAATAATATTATACAATTATATTTTTTTATAATTGTTTAAGATATTAGTAGTTTAATATTTATTATACCACTAACATAATAGTATTATATAAGCATATATAACTAAATTTCGGTAATTGTTTCAGTTTTTTTGGTAATAATCGATTCGGTTTCTTTCGATAATAATTTTCGGTAATCGGTCGGTTTACCAAAACCAAACCAACTTTTTTCGGATATTTTCGATTTCGGATTTTTGATTTTTGAATTGTGAAAATCGGTATACCAAACCAAAAAAATTCGGTCGGTAGTCGGTCGGTTCGGTAAAAACCAAACCAAAAGACAGCCCTATATTAAACGGTTAAAATACGTTCTCCATTCAGGCTAATATTTATTAAACCCCTGACTGTAGTGAGCTCCATCTTGTGCTTAATTGTAGTGTGTGAACAAAAAAATGAAAAAGAACGAATCTTGCATAATATTAAGGCTTGCTGGTGGAATGAGAGTCTCACCGACAGTGGATGCATGAGGAGGAATAAATCATATGAGGATATGAATAAAAAATCATGGGCAAGATATCATTGGTCTGAAATCAAAATGGTTAAGCATTTTGTTCCTCATCTAACATTACTTTTCATTCCAAAAAAACAATTTTACATTATTTTTCCTGCGTGAAAGAAACGGTAGTAGTGAATCTATTCCTTTTTTGTTTTTTTTTTTTTTTTTTGTAAAAGTGGTGAATCTATTCACTTAATCTTTTCCGTAGTTTCCTTGTCACTTCTTACGTAATTTTATTGACTTATGAGTCTCCCTCCTCATTTTATCTGGTTAAGGATCACTGGGTTGAAAGTTATCAAAGCTTTAGCCACTGTGAGAGATTTGAGAGAGAAGAGAGAAATGGCTGAGATTGCTGTGAGCATTGTTGTTAACAAGTACGTTGGTTCCATTAAGATTTTATTATGTCACCGTTTCTTTTCGATCGATTGTATTCATGGGCTCAAGCCCGTCTCATCACCACTAATTCTTTACTTGGATGGGAAGAGAGCAACTCAAAACTCAAAAGAGACCCAATGTACAGATATGAATAGGCACGTTCATGTGGGAGTACGTGGGGTCGAGGGGACGAAGAGATACAGCTGTATCTCTACTTTTATTAAGCGATACAGCTTCTAACTTTGAAAACTTGGGCCATGTGACTTGCCCCTTGTTCTGATTTGAAAGCTTATTCTAACACTAGGGCCATATGACTTGCCCCTTGTTATGATTTGAAAGCTTAGGCTTAGAATCAATTCTCTTCTTTTTTCTACAAGGGATCAAGTGATGTGCGCTGGTCTCTTTATGCGTTCCTATTTGTGGTGCACAAATTCATTGGTCTGAAATCAAAATGGTTAAGAATTTTGTTCCCACATCTATTCTTTTTTTTTTTTTTTTTTGTGGAAAAAGTGGTTAATCTTTTCTTTTTGTTTTGGAAAAAGTGGCGAATCTATGCTTTTTTTTTTTTTGGTCAATTTGGTGAATAATCTTTTCCGTAGTTGCCTGGTCACTTCTTACCCAATTTTATTGACTCGTAAGGCCTTCCACAGTGGTNGTCTCCCTCCTCATTTTATCTGGTTAAGGATCGTTGAAAGTTATCAAAACTTTAGCGAGTGTGAAAGATTTGAGAGAGAATAGAGAAGAGAGAAATGGCTGAGATTGCTGTGAGCATTGTTGTTAACAAGTTGGTTCCATTACTCGACCCAGAGCTAAAATTGTTGGAGGATGTCCGTAAAGAAGTGGCCAGCTTTAAAGTTGAATTGGAGAGCATTCAACCATTTCTAAGGGATGCTGATGCAAAAGCAGAGACCACAGACAGTGTCAAAGTTTGGGTGAAACAAGTACGAGAAGCAGCTCATCGCATAGAGGATGTTATGGATGAATATGAATTTCACCTGTTAGAACGGGCTAGTCAACATAGATTTTTCGGCTTCCTCCATAAAGTTGTATGGTTGATAAAGAAATCGAAATGGCGCCACCAGTTAGCCATTGAGATTCAAGATATCAATGGAACATTCAGCAAAATCAGGGAAAGACGTGACAGATATGCCTTCAATTTCTTAGAAGAAGCAGGCTCAAGCTCCACCAACAAAGGTGTTGCATGGCATGACCCTAGACAGGAGTCCCTTTTCATTGAGGAATCCGAAAGTGTGGGTATTGAAGAGCCCAAGTGCCGACTAATCAATGAGCTGTTAGAAGGAGAATCAAAACGGACAGCAATTTCTTTGCTAGGCATGGGTGGACTTGGCAAGACCACTCTTGCCCAAATAGTCTTCAACAACCAAAGAGTGAAGGGAAAGTTCGAATTATACCATGCTTGGATTGCTGTTTCTCAATCGTACAATATGGTTGAGCTCTTAAGGACCATGATGAAGCAGTTCATCGAGGAGGAGGTGGTGGAGGTGTTTTCTGCGAAGGAAATTGATGCAATGGATCAGACGCGACTTATTCATGAACTGAGAGAGTTTCTGCTACAAAAGAGGTACTTGGTTGTATTTGATGATGTGTGGGATATAGACTTCTGGGGATCTATGGAACTTGCTTTGCCCAAAAATGAAACAGGTAGTCGGATAGTCATCACAACACGTAATGGTGATGTTGCCTCAGGTTGCGTAAGATCTTCTACTCATGTCATTGAACTGCAACCTCTATCTCAAGAAGAGGCATGGAAACTTTTCTGCAAGAAAGCATTCAAGTCTGACTTGGATGGCCGTTGCCCCCCAGAGTTGGAGGAGTTGTCTCTTGACATTGTAAAAAAATGTCAAGGACTACCTCTTGCGATTGTCTTAATTGGTGGTGTTTTGTCACAAAGAAACAAGGTTGCATCCCAGTGGCGAATGTTTCATGACAGTCTCCGGTCGGAGATAGAAAATAATCCTCAACTTGCAAGTATCACAAAAATCCTATCCCTCAGTTATTATGATTTGCCTTACTACCTCAAATCTTGTTTCTTGTACTTTGGCCTCTTTCCGGAGGATTATTCTGTTAGACGTGGACGATTGATTCGTTTATGGGTAGCCGAAGGTTTTGTAAAAGAAGCCGCCGACAAGACAGTGGAAGAGGTAGCCGACGATTACTTGAATGAGCTCATTCATAGAAGTTTGCTTAAAGTATCAGAGGTGTTTTTTGATGGGCGAGTTCGGAGCTGTGTAATCCATGATCTGCTGCGCGAGTTCATTCTTCAGAAGCTCAACGAGATGAGCTTCTGCCAAGTTTTGTCAAACCAAATGAACACAAGTTTCGGTGGGTCAATCCGGCGCCTATCAATATATAACAGTGAGGTAAAGGTTCAAGAAATCACTGGTCTCCCAAAACTTCGTTCAGTTTGCATGTTTGGGGAAAATGAATTGCCAAAGCGTTTTCTAAATACACTCTCTAAAACTTTCAAGCTTTTAAAAGTATTAGACTTTCAAGATGCTCCAATAAGAATTCTTCCTAACGGAGTTGGAAATTTGTTCCATTTGAGGTTTTTAAGTGTGCGAGATACAAAAGTATCAATGCTTCCCAAGTCCATAGGTAAGCTACCAAACCTAGAGACTTTGGAACTGAGAGGTACTAATATGAAGCAGTTTCCAAGTGAGATTCTCGGGCTCCATAAGCTGCGACATATTTTTGTAGGCTCTACTAGACAAGGAGTGAAGATTGCAGAGGGGATTGGATCGTTACATGCCTTGCAGCATTTATGCTATGTGGATGTAAATCATTGTGATGGCTTGGTTAGAGACTTAAGAAAGTTGAAACAGTTGAGGAGGTTGGGGATTTTAAATTTGAAAAAGGAAAATGGGGAGGATCTGTGCACTGCAGTTGAGAATATGAGGCACCTTGGTTCATTGTATGTTTGTTCAGCAAACAAGATGGAGGAAATTCTTGATTTGCAATCTATATCTTCTCCGCCTCCAGACCTTCAACGTCTCTACTTGAAGGGGCGCTTAGAGAAGTTGCCGGATTGGATTTCCAAACTTCAGAATTTAACGAAAATACGTTTTGTTATGTCAAAGTTATCGGATGACCCGCTTAATGTTCTTGGAGCATTGCCAAAGTTAATGGAACTGTGGATCGAAGACGGATATGATGGTGAACAACTTCGTTTTGAGGCTACCGGATTTCAGAATCTGAAGATATTAAGAATCCACGAACTGGAGAGATTGACTAGATTGAAGTGGGTGATGATAGAAGAAGGGGCACTGCCTCTTCTACATGAGTTAAAGATTGAGAGACATATCCAATTGATAGAGAGGCGTCCAGGTGAGCTACAGCAAAGAAACATCAGAGTTTGGTGAACAATTGGTGCGTTTGGATGAACAATTGGTAGGTTTGGAAGAAGTAGTTTGAAACTATTAAAGAATTTAAAATGTGATTAAAAAGTTTACAGTACGTAAATTTGTTTGTTTGAATAAATGTAATCATATAATAGAATTTAAATATAAAATTTATAGTAGTTTTATAAAAAAGTGATGATGATAGTGGCAATAATAAAAATGATGCTTGTGGTGAATTGATGTAGCACGCATGACACGACTATTGAATCCAGAGTAATTGGCGCAAATCCAGTCATTAGGGTTCCTGTGTTTGATTTGTGCTCACCATGCCTTTTCGGAAAGAGAACGACGAGGCAAATCCAATTCACTGTCATGGGCGATGAGCGAAGGTGGATTTTGGCCAAATAAGGCCGTTTGCTAAGCCAAAATTGCGTTTAAAGTTTTTTTGCAACGGTGTCAGTGATCGTGGTGATGGTGGTTGTAGCGGTGGCATGGTAGTAGTGGTGATGGTATTGTGATTAATTAGCAGCGTGATGGTGGACATGACTTTTTTCTTGTAAAAACTAGAATTTTAAAAATTACACCAATTTAGGTGGAATTTAACCTTAAAATTTACAGTACTCAAATTTCAAGTTTTTTTTTTTTTTTTTCACATAAAATTTATAAAATTCTGTATTTATGTACCCAAAAAAGGATATTAGAATATGTAATTTTTTAAATGTTAAGTTTTACTTAAATTTCAAGTTTTTTTTTTTCTCTATCCAAACAAACCATAAAGGAACATAAAATTAAACAAACAATCTTCTTTGATTTGAATATGACAAAGCAAGGTAAATTTAACTAAACTTACGGATAATTTAATTAAATAGCCTATTTTCATATCACTTAAGTTTTTTTGATCCCCTCTCCCAAAATTAAGCTTTTTTTAATTATTTTTTGTATAAAATGTTCATAACCCCCTTATATAAAACTCATTTTCTGTTGATATTAATAAGAATAGGATCATGATTTGGCATCTCGTGTTCATATTTTAAGAAAGTAAATAAGACTTTAACATGCTGGGCCATAGTATTACTTATACTAATATATGCTGGGCCATAGTATTACTTATATTAATATTAGTAATAAGGCTTTTTTACACTATATGGCTATATAGCCTAGTATGCTTTAATAATTAACAAGTAAGTGGAGCCTAGCAAGTTAGCATACAGTATTCTAAAATTATCAATTTAATAAAAATGTTAAATATAAAACATATTTGAGTGGAGTGTATAGAAACTATCCACTTTGCTCTGCCATTATGCCAATTAAGTGGCCTGTTGGACTCTGTCAAATTGTGGCGTATTATAAAAATGGGTTAATTACATATATATATATCTTAACTATACATTATTTTTCAACTAGTTCAAAAATTTTCATTCGGTACCTTAACTTCAATATTTCATCAACTAAGTACCTCCGTTAGTCTGACCGTTATCTGTATACGTGGCACACGCAGACCCCACCGTTAAATATTGACTTGGCATTTAAAAATAGCCACCTAAACCAAAATTAATAAAAAACTAATAAACCTTTAAAATAATATAAAATTAAAAAAAAAAAAACCAACCCCCACCTAGCATCCTCCCTCCCCTTCCTCCCCCACCATTNCCCAACCCCCCTGGCCCGTCGCACCCCCCCTCCCACCTAACCCCAACCTCTCTTCCACCCTTTCCCAAACTCTCCCAAACAGAAACCAAAAACTTATTGCCAAGATTGAAAAAATTAATTATTTAAGGAAAACCCATCAATCAAAACCATCAAACATCCAAAACCCATCTCCAAAATCGATTTTTCTTCCCCAAAATTTTTTTTAGCTAACCATCATTCTAGAGGAAGCCAAGAAACCCAGCAACACCTCTGCCTCCCCTGCACAGCCACCCAACTGCTACCTCTCTCACCGACCTCCACCCTCCCCCCTGCGTCCTTCCGAACCCTTAGCCCCAACCCCAGGCCCTCACTTTCTCTCTCTGCCTCACTCTCTCTCCTCTGTCAAAAATCAAATCATAACCCAGTGGCGGGGATGGGTGGAAGAGGAAGGACTGGGCTGGGGG
>QANW01005443.1:236538-314087 GCA_003254865.1 Dryas drummondii
TTTTTTTTTTTGTCTTTTTTTTTCTATTTAATATAATTTTAATGGGTTTTTTGATTTTTTGATTAATTTTTGTACATGTGGCTATTTCTAAAAGATAAGTCAATATTTAGTAGTGGGGTCCACGTATGCCATATCAGCGCCAACTCAGCAGATAACGGTCAGACTAACGGAGGTATTTAGTTGACGAAATATTGAAGTTGAGGTATTCAAATGAAAGTTTTTGAACCAAAGATACCCAGTTGATAAGTGATATATAGTTGAGGTATATATATGTAATTAATCTTATAAAAATAGTATTACACCCTAATTGTTTTGATTTTAGCATCATCTCTAATCAAGCATATTTGTCTTAACACCGAGCATATACTAAAGCATGAAGCATATTTGACTTAACACCGAGCACATACTAAAGCATGTCGGGATATCAGTATTGTTTATATTAATAAATATGGTAATAATAAACAAGGATAAGGTGGAGTGTACAGCTAGCAAAAGGTTACGTAGTTGTTTCTTATCTCCTTGATTGTTGTGGATTCCCCTTGACTTTAACCATGCCCTTTTTATGAGTGATTTAAGAGGGCTGAACTTCCCAGCAGGCAAGTAGCCTTTGTGATGGGAGAGGCGCTGTGGGAGTCAGAAGGTTGTCCATGCGCGTGGGTGATGATATTCGTTGGTGATTCTTGATGCTAAATTTTTTGGAAAGGATGATTAATAAACCAATAAATAAATAAAATGAGCAATCTGACGTTTGGAACTGTGACGAATGTTGCACTTTTTGTAACGATTGTATCTTGATCGCCAAAAATGAGAGTGTGTAACTGCAGCAATAATACTCCGATGTCTAAATGAGAATGTGTTCAAGTAGTTGCCTTGTCAATGGGTAGTAATTGCGTGCCTTAGATCTTCATCAACGTAGGTATTTATAGGATCGAATTACCTGATCCTCAAGGTACCATGATCTCCGTATCTCCACTATCCATCCTTGCCAATCATAACGTAACATTCTGAATTTTTGACTTATGTTAATTTTGTTATTTAAGTCTCTAATCTTGTTTTTAAGATTTGTTTAAAGAAATTAAAGTTTTCCTTCACTTTGTTTTAACTAAGTTAGACCTTTGGTTGTGGTTTTGAAGTTTAGTTGCTTGAAAGTGAATTTTGGAAAAATAAAATTCAAGAGATTGGTGATTATTTTATTTATTTTCATTTTTCGGAATTAAATTATGAGAAGAGAATTTTTCATAATTTTTCGGGAAGTGATTTGACTATTTTGAGGCTATAAGAAATTAATACTCATCAATACGAGTCCGTAAAATTTTTTGGGGAACTATTTGAAGTCCTAAGCTATTTTTGCTGAATTTTCGAAGTTGGAGAAATTAGAAAAAAAAAAAAAAAGGAAATTTGCAAAATTAAAAAGGATTGTTGATTGGGCAGACAACCGCCCAATCAAAAGAAATGTTTACCATATTGTTATACAGTCGAGTCATAAATGTTTTGAAAAAGATTTCAAAAGAAATGTTTAAAGAATTTATTTTGGATGATTTAAGAATTCGATAGAAAAAGATTTTCACTATGTTTTTCATTGGGAAAGGTTTTGTGGTTTTCAAACCTAGTAGGGTCCCTTGAGAAGAACTATGATCGTATGAGATGCTTACCTTCAACATTGTTTTTGTGTTCCTTGTTTATTGGATGTTTTTATAAGTATGAACATAGTAAAGAGACAAACTTGGACAAAAGTCGAGCAGAGCGGCATCTTGAGACTTGTCAACTTCCAGGATTTAATTGGTGTTGTTATTTAATTGATATCTCATGTTTTGTTGATTTTTCCTCCATTGTTTTGAAATGGTTTAAGTTATTCACTTTGATTATACATTTGATAGTTTTGAAACCTTTATTCAATACTTGCTATGTATTTCGAATTATGTAATTGTTTAAGGTTGTAATGAACTACCGTAATATTGGGGGTTGTTTTATAAATAAGTTTTATTTTTATTTCACATGTTTTTCGCTATTAATTATCTCTGATCCAACCCATACTAAACCCAAAAGTCTTAACTCGCTTTGAATATCTTGGAGATTAATATTTGATTTAGTAGTATTAATCTCTTAGAATATTCAAGATGAGTGCCTCTATTGCATACCCAAAATTCGAGGTGTGACAAATAATATGCGTGGGACAAACGTTAAGAGATCATGGGTTAGTTGCAGCTTCCCCAATATCTTTGCCATTTTCTCAAAAGTGAAGCACATGTTAATTTTTGACGGAATTAGACGTGGATCCCACATTGCAACAAATAAAAAATTTTAGTGGCAATGTGATTCAATATTTTCCCTAGGTGGCAATACGACCCCAAAGTCTAGGGGGCATAGTTGTAATTAACCCTTATCATAAATGTAGAACAAAGATATAATAAGAGTGCTGCTATTTGCACACCCCATAAATTTAATTTGTGAAATAACAAAAAACACCTAAAATAAAATTACCCAAAACCCCTTCACAGCACCCACCCTCGTCACAGCACCCATCCCCGTGAGGAACCAACCGCCGACCACCCCAGCCTCGCTGACCAGGAACCACCCTCCGACCACTCCAGCCCGCCCCTATCTCTCTCTCTCTCTCTCTCTCTCTCTCTCTCTCTCTCTCTCTCTCTTTCCTTCTTACCCCACTGACCACCCCACCCCACCCCACCCTCATCCCCTCATTTTTCTCTATCCCCGAAACCTAACCCCAGCCCTTACTCTCTTTCTCTACAACTCTCAGTCCGACAGGTTTGCCAGCGAACCAAGCGGCGAGAACCCCGCCAAAAGCTCCCTCTATCTTCCTCAACTCTCCAACCCAGCCTCCACCGCTAGCTAGCATGCAACTCCATGTGCACATAGCCATCCCGACTCCCTCCTCCGGCCACCACCAGTCAACCCACCGATCTGAAAATACTCCCCATAGGCCGGCCATCACTCCCCAGAATTGCCCTTATCGACCAACCATTCACACTCGCCGGAAAGCTCAAGCTCAGCCAACCTGCAAATATATATATATTTTTTTTAAAGAGGATGTTTGGAGGGGAGAGGGAATGAGAGAGAAAGAGAGAGAGAGAGAGAGAGAGAGAGAGAGAGAGGGGGGGGAGGAGAGGGATACCACCTGTTGGTATCCCCGGGACATACAAGTTCCTCTCTTAAACNGAGGGGGGGGGGGGGAGGGGCTGGGTGGATCGGGTGGAGTGGGGACGTGGGCGGTCGCTGGGGGAGGGGCTGGGTGTAGGCTGGATGTTTTTTTTTGAAATAGATAAAATAGGGATATTATGGTAATTAAGAAGAGTGTGTGTATGAGAAAATGTAATTGTGGGAGAAGTGTAAGGGTGTGAAGTAAGAAAAAGTGAAAAAAGGGTGTGCAAAAAGAAAAGAAAAGGTGTGCAAATAACAACACTCTATAATAAGAAATTCTCACTCTATAATTTTACCAAATTGATAAGCGAGATAAAAGCAAGAAGCCAAGAAATACGAACTTAAGGAAACTATGTTTATATTAATTAATAGGAAGTCCGATGAAACATTCTTTAAACCTCAAACAGTGTCTTGGCAAAAAAAAAAAAAAAAAACCTCAAATAGGGGTTTCTAAAGTATATTTCTTTTCAACTTCCGAAGAGGTTTTCTTGAATTTTTTACCATGGCAGATGCAGAAAGCAGAATTGGCTTTAATGAAGAGAGTTTCTAATAGCTATGCTTAAAACAACAATACAAATAAATAAGGGAATCAAATGTGTGGACAATTAAACATGCAGCCAAGTCAATTGTATGCTTGAAAAATTAGAAAATTACATAGTGAGACTTCTTATGAAATAAGTTTTGCAAAGAGAATCCGAAAAATAAATAAATAAAACACCACTTTTATTTATTATTTATAGGACATAGCCCGTAACCCAATTGATTGGTGGCATCAACATAAATCTCGCATATGCAACAATTGAATTGCCTCCAACACATTGTGATCAGATATCTGCAATCCACGTTAATAAGAAATAAGTAACTCTATGAATTAAGGTAATCAAATGGAAGAGATCGAATATTAGAAACAACAAAAAAAAAAAAAACATATATATTGGTTAATTACAACTGATATGAAAAATATAAGTAGAATTTCATATGATGATTGGAAATGAGTAAAACTTGAGGTTCCATACAATCACTTTGACCAAGCTTGAGTAATAAGAAAACAACAATTATGGTAAAGACTGCTAATTAAAATTCAAACATCACAAATAATAATGTGATTTTCTAGACCCTTGTTCCACTACATGGGACTGGCCAAATAGTGAGTCCACTTTAGAACAATGACATGGCAATGTGTTTTCGAGTAATATTAGCATAGAGGTTCTCACCAGTCGCCACCTTAATTGTGAAATGCTTGGAATCACAGAAGATCCTTTACTTTCCAATAATCTTAGCAAAAGGGTTCATCTGGATGGATACTATAAGTAACGATTTATTCTGACGTTCCTCAGGTATTGCTCTCCTACAAGCCCCTCTCTCAATGGTGTCCCACGCCCAATATGTAACTCTTGAAGAAGAGGCAGAGCCCCTTGGTCTATCATCACCGACTTTAATCCATCCATTGATCTGAGGTCTATTTTCCTTAGTTTCTGAAATCCGGTGGCCTTGAAATGAAGTCGCTCACCAACATATCCTCCCCAGAGCTCCAGCTCCAATAAATTAGGCAATGCTTGAAGAACATTAAGCGGATCATCCAATAACTTTGACCATTCTAAATGTATTCTTGTTACATTCCGAAGTATAGAAATCCAGCCCGGCAACTTCTCTAAGCGCCCAACCAAGTAGAGACGTCGAAGGAGTGGAGGAGGAGAAGAAAGAGATTCCAAATCAAGAATTTCACCCCCATCGTTTATTGAACAAACAGTCCATGAGTGAAGGTGGCTCATATTCTCAATTGTACGGCACAGAGCCTCCCCATTTACTCTTTTCAAATTCGAAATCCCCAAACTTCGCAACCGTCTCAACTTTCTTAAGTCTCTAACCAAGCCATCGCCACCTTGATTTGCTTCCACACACCATAACTTCTGCAAGGCCTCTAAAGATCCAAGCCCCTCTGGAATCTCCACTCCATTTGCAACGGCGCCTAAAATAAGATGTCTCAGCTTATGGAGCCCAAGGATCTCCTTTGGCAACTCACTCACAAGAGAATTTCTCATATCCAAGGTCTCTAGGTTGTGTAGCTTACCTATGGACTTGGGAAGCATCCTTATTTTTGTATTTCGCCCACTTAAATACCTCAAATGGAGCAAATTTCCGACTTCTTCAGGAACATTTTCTATATTAAGAGCACCTTCAAAGTCTAATATTTTTAAAAGCCTGAAACTTTTAACAAATGTAGTTAGAAAAGGCTTTGGAAATTTATTTACCCAAAACAAGAAAACTGATCGAAGGTTTTGGAAATTAGTGATCTCTGGAACATTTTCTTCACTCCTTTGGATTGATAGACGCCGGATTGACTCACCAGAACTTGGCTTCTGTTCTGCGGAAACATGGCAAAAACGCAACTCATCAGCATTTGAAAGAATGAACTCGCGCAGCATATCATGGATTAGACAACTCCGAGCTCGTCCATCAAAAAATACATCTGATACTTTAACCAAACTTCTGTGAATGAGCTCATTCAAGTAATCTTCGGCTACCTCTTCCACTGTCTTGCCAACGACTTCTTTTAAAAAACCTTCGGCTGCCCAAAGACGAATCAATCGTCCACGTCTAACCGAATAATCCTCCGGAAAGATGCCAAAGTATAAGAAACAAATTTTGAGGTAGTAAGGCAAATCATAATAACTGAGGGATAGGATTTTTGTGATACTTGCAAGTTGAGGATTATTTTCTATCTCCGACCGGAGACTGTCATGAAACATTCGCCACTGGGATGCAACCTTGTTTCTTCGTGACAAAACACCACCAATTAAGACAATCGCAAGAGGTAGTCCTTGACATTTTTTTACAATATCAAGAGACAACTCCTCCAACTCTGGGGGGCAACAACCATCCAAGTCAGACTTGAATGTTTTCTTGCAGAAAAGTTTCCATGCCTCTTCTTGAGAAAGAGGTTGGAGTTCAATGACATGAGTAGAAGATCTTACGCAACATGAGGCAACATCACCCTTCCGTGTTGTGATGACTATCCGACTACCTGTTTCATTTTTGGGTAAAGCAAGTTCCATAGATCCCCAAAAGTCTATATCCCACACATCATCAAATACAACCAAGTACCTCTTTTGTAGCAGAAACTCTCTCAGTTCATGAATAAGTCGCGTCTGATCCATTGCATCGATTCCTTGTGGAGGAACCTCCTTCTTCCTCTCATAGAACTGCTTTATCATGGTCCTTAGGAGCTCAACCATATCGTACGATTGAGAGACAGCAATCCAAGCGTGGCATAATTCGAAATTTCCCTTCACTCTTTGGTTGTTGAAGACTATTTGGGCAAGAGTGGTCTTGCCAAGTCCACCCATGCCTAGCAAAGAAATTGCTGTCCGTTTTGATTCTCCTTCTAACAGCTCATTAATCAGTCGGCACTTGGGCTCTTCAATACCCACACTTTCGGATTCCTCAATGAAAAGGGACTCCTGTCTAGGGTCATGCCATGCAACACCACTGTTGGTGGAGCTTGAGCCTGCTTCCTCTAAGAAATTGAAGGCATATCTGTCACGTCTGTCCCTGATTTTGCTGAATGTGCCATTAATATCTTGAATCTCAATGGCTAACTTGTGGCGCCATTTCGATTTCTTTATCAACCATACAACTTTATGGAGGAAGCCGAAAAATCTATGTTGACTAGCCCGTTCTAACAGGTGAAATTCATATTCATCCACAACATCCTCTATGCGATAAGCTGCTTCTCGTACTTGTTTCACCCAAACTTTGACACTGTTTGTGGTCTCTGCTTTTCCATCAGCATTCCTTAGAAATGGTCGAATGCTCTCCAATTCATCTTTGAGGCTGGCCACTTCTTTACGGACACCCTTCAACAATTTTACTTCTTGGTGGAGCAATGGAACCAACTTGTCAACAACAATGCTCACAGCAATCTCAGCCATTTCTCTCTTCTCTGTTCTCTCTCAAATCTTTCACAGTGGCCAAAGCTTTGATAACTTTCAACGATCCTTAACCAGATAAAATGAGGAGGGAGACTTACAAGTCAATAAAATTGGGTAAGAACTAAGAAGTGACCAGGCAACTACGGAAAAGATTAAGTTAATTTATTCACCAAATTGACCAAAAAAAAAATAGAATAGATTCGCCAGTTTTTCCAAAACAAAAAGAATAGATTAACCACTTTTTCCAAAAAAAAAAAAAAAAGAATAGATGTGGGAAGTGGGAACAAAATTCTTAACCATTTTGATTTCAGACCAATGAATTTGTGCACCACAAATAGGAACGCATAAAGAGACCGGCGCACATCACTTGATCCCTTGTAGAAAAAAGAAGAGAATTGATTCTAAGCCTAAGCTTTCAAATCATAACAAGGGACTAGTCACACGGCCCAAGCTTTCAAAGTTAGAAGCTGTATCGCTTAATAAAAGTAGAGATACAGCTGTATCTCTTCGTCCCCTCGACCCCACTCCCACGTGAACGTCCCTATTCATGTCTCTGTGTACTCTGTAGTAGTAGTAGTAGTGTACATTGGGTCTCTTTTGAGTTTTGAGTAGCCAAGCTAAATTGGATGGGTGTTTCAAATGTGAGCCTGACCGATCGAGTAAAGAAAAGGAAGTGGCTGGGTCCCTTTTGTGGATCAAATTGTCAAGTGAAAATAAATGGGTTTTGCCGAGACTTGATTTTTAGACAAAAAAAAAAGTGGGTCGGAATTCGATTGAAATATAAAAGTAAAAGGAAGGCTAAGTGACAGAAGTGGTCGGCCAGTTACATGGAGCAAGCGGCCCAATGAAAAAAAAAATTTCGATGGACCTTTCTAATTTTAGTCTGATAGAATAAATTCTGATCAACTTGATAAAGATTTTTTCTAATTAAATTTAGAGCAAATTATAATTTATTACCTCAACTTTATATGTTGTTTTAACTTAGTACCCCAACTTTGAAAACTTGCAAAAAAGTACCTCAACTTTCATTTTGTGTCAAAATAGTACCTCCGTTAGTTTTTATGTCAAAGTGGCAGGGGTATTTTCGTCTTTTACTTAAATTTTAAAAATAATAATTTTTTTAATAAAAAAATTTCTTAAAATAAAAAATTTTATGAAATTTTTTTAAATTTAATTTTACGAAATGTTTTTTTTATAAATTTTTTTTAATTTTATGATTATTTTTTTAATTTTAAGAAATTTTTTTTATTAAAAAAAAATAATTATTTTTAAAATTTAAGGAAAATACCCCTACCACTTTGACAGAAAAACTAACGGAGGTATTATTTTGACACAAAATGAAAGTTGAGGTACTTTTTTGCAAGTTTTCAAAGTTGGGGTACTAAGTTGATACAAAATAAAAGTTGAGTTACTTTTTTGCAAGTTTTCAAAGTTGGAGTACTAAGTTGAAACAACATGTAAAGTTAAGGTACTAAATTGTAATTTGTTCTTAAATTTATTATATCTTGAGTACTAAAAAATTATAATCAACCTCATCAATATTAGTCTAATAAGATTTATTCTGATTGATTTAGTAAATTTTCTTTTAATCGAATTTATTTCACTCTAAGTTTTGAGTATCAAATAGATTCCGATCGACAATTAAAAGAGACAAGCAGCTCGATAGAAGTAAATTTCAATCAATTTTGAGTTTATTGACTTTGTTTTAGCTCTATCAATTTTTAGAAATATCAGACGGCCTTGTTGAAATAATTCCAATAGATGTTTAAAATTTCGAGTGGACCGGCTAGGTGCAGTGATACTTGCGCGAATAGAAGAAGAGGAAAAAGGATGGCTGCCTTGATAATTGCCAAGTCAATTGGCTTTGGGCTGCCTGTGTATATACATGGAATAGCTGCCAGCAAACTTGGCATATATATATACATGCATTAAGACTAATAGGAAAAAGGTCTCCAAGCTAGTGGCGTGAAAAGTATGTTTAGCTATATATATGTATATGCTAGCTTATATATGTGTGTATATATATAATAATGTGGCTTGGAAGATAATTAAGTATATTGTTATACATATGTATATATATGTATATATATGCCAAGCCAAGTATATGGGTTTAATGACCAAAATGTGGTCTTTATTTCCTGAGTGGGTTATGAAAAAGAGACATGAAAGGTGGTCATCCAAAGTTTATAAATGCTCTCTGGCATCTTTCGATCTTCTAATTCTGTCTGACCTCCTTTTTCCGACTCCTTCCTCTTTTGTCCGACATCCTTCCTATTCCTTCTGACCTCTTTTCTTCTATTCTCTCTGGGCTCATTGTCATCATTTTTTGTAAAAATTCCTTCTATGCTATCCAGGCTACATCCACCCTCAAAGTATTCTTTAATTGGCCCGAATTGTCTTTTCCCATTATTTCCATCCGCCCAACTTCTCTATCATTTTTCACACCCGAATATCTTCTACTTAGCCTGGGTGACTTTCTTTCCCTATTTTTTATGTTTTGATTACCCGATCTTTTTTCATGATTATTTCACCCAAATAACAACTATGGTGATTGTCCAACCTTGTGGGCATGGCAAAATTGGTCAATTAAAATCCATCTGGGCTACTTCGCCCATGGTATCAAAAATGTTATCTGCCCAACCTCTTGCTGGGAGGAAATGCCTATATGAGGCCGAAAGAACATGCCTATATGAGGCCGAGAGAAAATGCCTATTCGAGACTGGGTGACGATGAAAATTATGAGAATAGCTCGACTTGAGTGGGAAGAGGCCAAAGCATTTTATTAATTATTGATAGATAAGAGGCCCAATTTATTTTTATAGAAGAAAAGAGTGATTCCGGCCTATTCTGAGGCCAGGTCATCTGTTTCTTTTGTTTTTAAAAGAACGATGACCTTATAATTTTTCTAGCATTTGGGCTGAGATTTTATTGATTTTATCAAGAGCCCATCTAGTCCAAATTGATTTTATTGAAATTTCTTAGCCGGCCAATAATGGCTCCGCCCAAGTTATACAAGGATTACCCATTCGCCAAAGAGTCCTACTCAAGCTAGAATTCCACCCAAGGAAGAGCCCGAATCCGAGTTAAATATTTTCCTTAATAAAATTGAATGCAAGGTCAATACAAATCCTACCAAGGGAAGAATTCAAAAAGTGTTGGAGACTAAGTATCTCGGGTGAATCAAGAAGCCAAGGCATGCAAGCCAAGAGTCCAAGTTTGGAAAAGATTTCGATCAGTCATCAATGCTCAAGATCACGTGGTTATCAAGGAAGAATATGATCAAAATCTTAAATTCAAGAGAGTTCAAATCTCATCCGTACAAGGAGTCTAGAGGGAATTCCGGGCCAAGTAATGACCTATTGCTATCCTAACCCTTATATATAGGTGCATTTGAGAGAAGAAGAGGACACACACATTCAACATTCAACACACTCAGACACCATGTCTACTTAATTTAGTCTCCCATAGTCTTTGTTCTAGTTTTTTTTTTGTTGCTCTACTAAGCCTTTGCAAGGCCTTGGTATCGATTTAGTTTTCCTATCCATTTACTTTCAAGTACTCTAGGTTTTGTTCTTGCTCTTCAATTCAATTTCAGTACAATTGCCTTTATATTTTTCGCACTTTACTTCCAAGTTCCTTTGATTTAGTTATTGTTCTTCAATTCTCTTTAGTTTGATGCACTCATTTTCCTTGCAAAAGCCTTATTTACATTCTCAATTCAATCCATCTTCTTTGATTGTTTGTTATAAAACCTTGCCTCCAAGGTAGAAAAGAAAGTAGGCTGAGAGAGGTTCCTAGCTTGGCCGATCAATTGTTTGAATTAAAAAGAATCAGTTTAGGTGTAGTTACTCAACCCAATCACAATTTCATTCTGATTGAGCCAAAACTTGGCTTGCTGGTGGCACGCCCTGCACTCATACGAAAACGAACCAAAGTTTGCTTCCGGCCAACCTTGGCTAAAAGCAAGTGAACAAAGGCAACTTTGGCAAGAATGAAGAGAGAGAGAGAGAGAGAGAGAGAGAGAGAGAGAGAGAGAGAGAGATGCCAATAACAATATTATCAACTTTGCAATTTCAACAATTAAATAAAGATTAAGTCATATACTTCAATTTTTTGCCCCAATAACAATATCAACTTTGCAATTTTTGTTGTGTGGCAGCTCAATTACTAATTAAATTCATGTACTTCAATTTTTTGACCTAAAACATTCTTTTGAATTAATTTCAACTTCTTTCAGCTCTCTCTAACCAATCATGGAAAAAAAAAAAATAGACTCTGAGTCATGGTTCCTAAACCATATATAAAAGAAAAGAAAAATAAAAGTATAGCAAGCATTTATGTCACACCCTGAACCCCGGATATGCAACAGAGGCACATATGTTGAATGCCCTAAGGAATTAATACCACCAAATCAAGTATTAATCCCCCAAGATACTCAATGCGGGTTAAGCCTTTTTGGTTTAGTACGAGTTAGATCAAAGATAATAAATAGCGGAAAACATGTGAAGTAAAAATAAAACTTCTTTATAAAACCAACCTCCAAGGTTACGGTAGTTCATTGCAACCATGAAAAATTAAATAAATTCGAAATACATGGCAAACATAGACTAAAGGTTTCAAAGCTATGCAAACGTAAAATCAAAGTAAATAACTCAAAACCATCTCCAAACAATGGAGGAAAAATCAACAAAACATACTCGACACGAGAAATCAATCAAATGACAACACCAATTAAATCCAGGAAGTTGACAAGTCTCAAGATGCTGCTCTGCTGGACCCTTGTCCAAGTTTGTCTATTTACCGTGTTTTGTACCTATAATAACATCCAAATAACAAGGAAGAAAAAAATGTAGGGGGTAACCATCTCATACGATCATAGCTTCCCCTTAGGGACCTTGTCTAGTTTGAAAACCACAAAGCTTTTTCAGTGTAAATCATAGTGGAAATCATTTTCTTATGGATCCTAAAATCATCAAAATAAGTTCTTCAAATCTTATCTTTGAAATCATTTTCAAAACATTTATGACTCGTTGTACATGTACATAATTATAATCATGCAATTTCATAATAAATCATTCATACCTGATAGTCGATATACGTTAGGTACAACTATGACCAGCTATTAAAAAAAATAGAATCCATAGCGAGAGTGTCATGGTAAATAGAGATAGGAACTCGCAATTGAGATGTCATATCACTGCCACCTGATCAATCATGGATCTCCATTTCGCACAAGCACACGTAGCCACGTATTAGCTTGGCTAAACTCTTCATAATGTACTGATCAATTCTTCTAGAAGGTTTAAGGATTTGAACCCAAGGTCACGTGTGACAACGCTACCGTAACTCTCAAACCCAATCATAATAATAATAACATGTTATAATAATTTAAAAATACAAACACACACGAGTTCATAGTCAGGAATGTAGGATAAATCTCTCTGCTTGGAATCCAATACTTTTCACGTATTCTCTTACATAGCTTGTGTATCTCCTCCATCTCGAATCCATCGTCCTCTTGTCACGTCACAGAGAAATCCTTCAGTAACAGGTGTTTCTAGTGTCCGACAATACGATAACTTAGTCAAAAGTTAAGTTATACAAAATTTTGTTATGACCTATCTTTTTAGGTCACACGTCCCTAAATACTCTAGTTATAAGTGGACTAAACTCTATTCTTTAAGGTTTCTAAGTTTCAAGTTTTATGTTAAAGTCAAACTACTTGACTAATTACTTTAGTTTAAAGCAATTCTACAAATTAATTTAGGTTAGAATAAATCAAACCTAAGTATTATCCAAGTGTTTAATTAATTAGTATTTCTCCAAAATATTTCACTAATTAACCATGGTTGAATAATAGCTTTAATCTAATTTAATCTTCATGCTTAGCCTAGCATACCATTAACCTTTAATTAAATATCCAAATTAAAGTTACAACTAATTATGCTTAATTAAGCAAATAAATTAAGCAATTAAATCTCCAAAATAAACCTAGACATGCTTAATCAATAAATAAATTCTACTTAATTAATCTAAGCATGTAACCTAATATTAAAGCCTGAGAAAAATAAAGCAGAAAATAATAAAATACTTACCCGGTTGTAGACCTTCAAAGCTAAACTCCACTCCTAGGGACTCCTTCTCCTTGGCAAGCTCTTCAAAGAAAACTTTTTAACAATGAGAATTTTCTTTCCTTTTGGTATGTCTTTTCATAGAGAGACTCTCAAAGAACTAAGGAGTGAATAACTATAACTTCACTTGGTGGTGCAAGTGTGATGAGTGTGCATTTTGCATCATTTTATGATGGCTTATTCATACCATTGCCCCCTGTAAGATACACTTTTTTTCACTTTGCCCCCTGAAACTTAAATTCTCTCAGTTTGCCACCTGAACTTCAAACAGTTGTTGCAAAAAACCCTATACCGTCAACTCTGTCAATTTTTCTGTTAAAAAAGCTGATGTGGCACCTATATGACATGGGTGGAACCCTTTTCTAGTTATGTAACATCCATGCAGACACTAAAAATTATAAAAAATATGATTATATGAGTAGGGGACGTTGCAAATTTCGAGCTTAATATCAATTTTTTATAATTTTTAGTGTCTGTATGGATGTTACATAACTAGAAAAGGGTCCCACCTATGCCATATAGGTGCCACGTCAGCTTTTTTAACGGAAAAATTGACAGAGTTGACGGCATAGGGTTTTTTGCAACAACTGTTTGAAGTTCAGGTGGCAAACTGAGAGGATGTAAGTTTCAGGGGGCAAAGTGAAAAAAAAGTGTATCTTACAGGGGCAATGGTATGAATAAGCCTTTTATGATACTCATTCCTTAACCCAGAGTGTTAGAACTCGATATTTTGTGTTTCTTGTCTTGTTTTTGTGTTTTCAGGTCAAATGAAGCAGAAATAGAAAAAGGGAGCAAATGGAGCCATTTTGGGACATTTTCTGATCAAACTAGGAAAACGAGTGAAATCCTGGTCAAACCAGGAAAAGTGCAGAAATCCTAGTCAAATGAGGATTCCTAGTTACACTAGGAAACATCAAGTCCAGAACCATCATTGCAGAGCTAGAAATGAGAAATCCTGATTGGAACATGAATTCCTGGTTGAACTAGGAAACCTAACCCTACTAGGGAAATGAGTCCTAATGACACTAGGAGACCCCAGGGGCAATATGGTCATTACGAGAAGTGAAAATAGATAAGGAATCTTTCATTTACAAGAAATTCTAGTTGGACTAGTAAAGGTTGGTCAAAGTCAAGGTTCGAGAAGCTTCTAGAAGGTGGTGGACATCCATGGAAATGAATGGAGGGAAGAAATGAATTCAAATTCAAATGGAAATGAGGGGCAAAATGGGGAGTCAAAGTCAATGATCAAAGGTCAAAGATGACAAGTCAACAAGTCAAATGGGCCATGGGCCTATGGGATGCTAAAGTCAGAGGGGCCATGCATGCATGCATGCGCCTAACCCTAGCAACCTGAGCCCAATGCGCAAGGTTCAAGGTAGTAGCCCATGCATACATGTGCATGCCATGCAAACCCTATCAGCCATCAAGCCCATCATGCAAGCCCAAGGCAGCAGCCCATGCGCAAGGATGAAGGGAACCCTAGCTAGCCTTTGCGTGACTCACTTAAGCCCATAAGGAAGCCTTGCCGCAAGCCCATCTCTCCAAAACCCTAGCTGCTGCCGCAAGTTAACCTAGCTTTGTCTCACAAGGATTTCTCCCTTACACCTCTATAAATACATCATGTTCTCTCAAACTTCAGACCATCAGTTTTTATTATTTTTCAGAGTTTCAGAAAGAGAGAGAGGTGTCGAGTTCTAGAGAGAGGAAGAGAGTGATGTGGCAGCAAGGAAGAAGGACCCTTTGCCGCAAGTCCTAGCTCACCCTAGCCATGAGCCACTTGCTTGTGTGAGGTTCCTTTCTCTTCCTTGCCTTATCGCAGCCCTCTCCATTGTCTTCTTTAATTTTTCTTCTAGAATTCTGATTTTATTATTATATTGTGTTTCTGATTTTTTATATTAATATGGATTGAGATTTTATTTATGCTATTCAGTTTTCTTTTATTAATTTAATTATGTAGGTTTATTTATTCTATCTTGCATGTTAGTTGTAGGTTGATTATTGGATTTTCCATGCTTTAACAAATCGTTTGTCCGTCTCTTGATTGATTAATTTGATGTTTGCATGTATTAAATTTCTATTATCTGTTTAAATCCGTCACTAGTTGTTTGCGTCTTTTGACTGGCCACCTTAGGATAATTGCATCTAGTTTATTTGTTAGGTTTAGCTGTGAAATAATCAAAGACACTAAATCACAAGTAACAAGGGAATAAGGGATTATTCTTGGTAATGGTTTTGGGTGACCTCTATAAGGAAATAATCAAAGCTTATATGTTATGCATGTTTGACGTTCTCACAAATCTTAATGACCCTTGCATGGGTAACAACTGCCTTAGCTTAGCACTAGGGAACATGTAAGTTAATCGATTAAGGAAGACCCAAGAAGCTCTTAGTTTATGTCTTAGGAGAACAATTGTGAGAAAGTAACTAATCAAACCTTTTTAGCAGTCAAACTTTAATACATTGTGTTTGAATTAATTGTCATTAGCCTTGGATGGTTGGAGTATGCATATCTGAGTTAAAACTGAAAAATTAACATTGCAAGATAGAATAAAGGTGTGTGCGTGTCGTGATGTGTGCGTGAGTTCCATCTTTCTAAAATCCCCCCATTAAGTTATTCTTGTAATTATTTGAACTGATTTGTTGTTTATTAACCATTCCCTGTGGGATCGATCTCGTGCTTGTACGCTTTGCTACTAATGGGATTTGTGCATTTGCGAGTATACTTGGAATGAAATAGATGTTTATTTGGTTCTAAGAAAACATTCAACAAGTTTTTGGCGCCATTGTCAAGGAATGATGTCTAATATCAATGAATTAGTTTATTTTGTCATTAGAATTAGGTTATATTAGTTAATTTTTATTTTTTGGTTAATTTTTTAGTTTTTTAATAAATGCCATGCCTTTATAAGCATTCTTTCTATTGAGTGTGTGTTTGCTCCTGATTAGGAGTGTTTTGTGAACCCTGTGCTTGTTGCAAGGTTAGAGAGGCTCAAAAACGAAGTGTTAGGTATTTTTCAAGTTAGCCCTCAACCTAGTGCATCAGATTCGAGTAGTGAGGAGATTGGAAGTGTTGACATGGCTGAGACAAATGAGAATGTGCCGTAGCCCCTGAGTCATTTTTCAGCACCCTCGCTACCCACTCAACACTACACCAAAATTGAGCTTTCACGGCATGCGTTGCACGCCGTTGAAGCGCATGCTGTAAAAAGTCTATACCTATCACGGTGTGCAATGCAGGTCGTAAATACAAATAAACACACTATAATTGGTGATCTTAAACGTTTTATATTACTATTTGCGGCATGATCTGCACGCTATAATTAGTCTACATTTACGACTTACTTTGCACGCCTTTAAAGGTCATCATGCATCCTGTTTAGGCTTGTCTTGCACGCCGTCTTTGAGTTTTATTTTATTTTATTTATATTTATGCAATTAACTTTCTATATAGCTTCATATTGTTTATACACCTGCCATTTAATTTCATAAAATAAAACAATGCATCAAAGTAAACGTAAGAGAAAGAAACACTTCATTGAAATTATGGTAACCAATTCCAAATACAAAGTCACATTTTTAAGAGTTATAGAAAAGGTAAATAACAAAATGCAAGACAAAACAAGATATGTTTCATAGGTACCAAAAGTTCCTAACTAAATGCTGCCCTCAAGAATCTGGCACCTCTTTACTTGACAGCTGCAGTAGAGAAAAGATAAAAAGAAGTGTTAGATATTCTTGAAAAGGCAGAAATACAACTCCAACATGGTAACTCTAAAGTTTAATCAAATCCATTCATCACAAGGGAAAAAGAAAAATTTAAACAAATCCAATACACATGCAATTCCTTGTTGGAATTCAATCAAATCCAATGCAAATGCATAAATAGTAATAAGTCAAAGCTAATTCGAATGTAGTTGGTATCATATATGCATGTCATGGTATTTCAACTTGTACCAATATTTTCCTTTGGATATTTCAACACAAAATCCACCTTGAGAATACACAAGAACCAACATGTATGCACAAATAACCAATGCTCACTCAAATGGTTAATTCCTCATGCATACCTACCTATCAGGCTTAAATCTTTGTCTGTCTTAAAAGAAATTCCTTGTTGGAATTCAATCAAATCCAATACACATGCAATTTCATTCTTAAGAGAATTACAAATTTCAGTGAGTATAATATGCAATATATAAAACGTAAAGATGGAAGACAATTTTTTTACCTCAATAAAATCAGTGAGAAAACAACAAGTACATAACAAGTGGCAACCAAATCAAACCAAACTTTCCATTATGGAGCCATTAAGTAAAATTAAGTAAAGGAAAATGAATGTACCTCGAAATTGTGAGACTAATATATATACTTTGATATACTTTATCGACCATGCAATTGTACTTCCTAATGCTTCACGAAGAAGAAAGAATTCACGTGTTGGTCGATAAAGAACCACACTATCATGTAACACATCATGCACCCAAACTTTTCAGCATCCAAAATTTATATATATTTCCTTGGTATTGCTCTCTAATTAATGTCTAGACAACTTTGCAATTTAAAATTATACAAATGTATTTGTCAATAAAAGAATAAAATGATTCTTACAAAAAAAAAGCAAGAAGACAGTAATAAAGTAGCGCTTCAAAAGTTTCAGACATGTATAAATGCACACACAAAGCTATGTATGCATCACTCCATAAACCAATGCATACTTGCTCAATATGTAAAATCATACCATGATGCTGAGGGATTGAACTGTCATAGTTAACATCGATATGACTATGTACTCTCTGCAAGCATTCCTTCTGATAGAATCCAAGCAAGAAAAAGGGCATAACAATCATACCATGGACATGTATGTAATTGATTCCCAAAAAGCATTTGTTTGAGTACTACAGATATAGGTAATCATTTATATTCAGAAGTTGGTAACTAAAGCAACAAAGTGGAACCACACTTGGAAATTAATTATACATCATGAGGACTCTGCTTTGCTGAAAGTATGGCAGGGAATTACTAAACAATCAATAAACTCTATATTACTTGTCCAGCTTCACAGCTCTATTTTAAGTATAAGGTTACTATATATATGCCACTTCATAGTCGTAATCCACCTGTGGGCTCTGAAAAATACAAGTCCTAAAAACAAGTATCCCTCCACATACCCACACAAACACATTAGATAATGGGTTCACTTCATGACTCTGCATCTTCTGTTTATATATTCTGGTATTACCTCCATTGTTTACTGTTATGTGAAACAAATACCTAGGAAGCATTCAAACTAGAACATACACAAACACCACACACACACTTCTTAGCTTTACCTTCTTTATCCTACTTTGTATTGATTCTTTAATACTAGACTTGAGAAAGTCAACATGATGATCTTCTTCTAGCAGATAAAAAAATGATTCCACACTACTAAGACTATCAAGTAGCAAATTTCATATAAAATTATGGCTTCCAATCATTAGCACAAAAAATTTCTATAAAAGTAGATAAAATATGCAAAGCTTATGTTTTTGTTTTACCTGATTGAAGTACCCAAAAGTTTGGAAGTGAATCTAAGAAAAACATGGCAAATCCATCTAAGTTGAATCTCTGCAAGGAGAAAATTTAAAAAAAAGTTGTCAGTATAACATTCCTGAAATATTGAAAGGAATCAATACAAAGATCGTTAAACTATAAGCTCCAAAGCAATACAAAACACAAACTGTTGTCCAAGCAACCATAAAAGAAGAGAATTATCTAATACCCATTTTCAAGTGGTCACCCAAATGAATTTTCTGAAATTTACCCAGGGAACCAAGTACATACACACAAAAACACATATATAAAGTATTAAAGATGCACATGAATTCAAGAAAGAAAAATAAATGAAACCTAGGTACCAATGAGTTCCAACTTATTCATTATACAATAGGAACATCAAGATTATGACTTAAAATCAAAAGTAACACAGGAATAAAGACTACTTTTACATGTTAATAAGGTCGGTTACCTAGATTCTTTAAGTTGAATCTTTGAAAGGAGAAAAAAGAAAAAAAAAAAAAAGGCAGTATAACATTCCCAAAAAATTGAATGGAATCAAGATTGTTTATCATGATTTCCAAAATGCAATAGAACCCATTAAATTGGCAGAACATAAACGACCCATAAACCCCATAAATTGAAAAAATAGAAAAATACGCATAAAATGTATAAAATTTGAATAACAAAAGATAACTCGTAACCCATAAAATTAGCTCAGCAGAAAACGAAATTAGTGAAGAAAAGTAAACAATGAACATTGTATGAGCCCTAATTGAGCAAATTACAAAAGGGGAATACCACTATACCAGTACCTTACTCGATTTGGATGTTTCTTTTAAAAATCAAGCACCGACGCCCAGAAAAGTAAAGGAGGAGGTCTAGAGAGAGAGAGAGAGAGAGAGAGAGGATGGATAGGCTGAGTGTTTTGGCGAGAGAGATAGAGGCAGAAAGAGTGGGAGAGAGAGAGAGAAAGAGAGTGATTGAGCCAAGTTCCAGAAACTAAAGAGCCAAAATAAAATAACGTGAGGGAATTTAATTTTTCATGTCTTTTTTAATTTCGCGGGTAGAAAAGAAAATAATAATCATCTTTAATTATGGCATAAACTAGGCACGCCATTAATAATAAAATTGCACGCCATAAAATGTCTCTCATTTAACGGCGCACAATTTGTCGCCGTAATTTTTTTTCCATTACGACGTGCTGACAATAAACGCCGTAAATTGATGGTTATAAATAAAATATACGGCGCGCTACCAAAGCACGCCATAAAAAAGAACTATTTACGGCGATCACTAGATGCACGCCGTAAATTGCACGCCGTTGAATCTCAGTTTTGGTGTAGTGCAACCATCTTGCATCCGTTATGCAACAATAGCCACTGATTTCGAGATCAAGAGTGGTCAGATTCACTTGTTGCCGAGTTACCTTGGGTTGAATGGGGAGGATCTGATCCACTTCTTGAAGGAGTTTTCTGGGGTATGTGAAGCCGCACAATTGAAGGGGCTGAATGCCGATCAGTATTGTTTGAGGATGTTCCCTTTCGCGCTTAAGGATAAGGCAAAGATGTGGTTGTATTCGCTGCCCAGTGGTTCCATTTCGACTTAGGATGATCTTTCGAACAAGTTTCTGAACAAGTTCTATTCCATTTCTAAGACAAATTCGATTAGGAAGGAGATCCTTGGATTTGTGCAAACAGCGGATGAGCCATTCCATGAGACTTGAGACAAATTCAATGAGTTGCTTACTAGTTGCCCGCACCACAACCTATCTCCTTGGTATGTTATTTGTTGTTTTTATCAAGGATTATTGGAGAGGGATCAAGCCAAGGTGGATTCGGCATGTGGTGGTGCATTTATGTTAAAAACTGAAGATGAGGCTACAGAATTATTTGAGTCACTTTCTTTGAGTTCTCAACAATGAGATTCTAATCGTTCAATAGGAGGATCAAAGAGAGGGTTATATGAGGTGGTTGATGTGCCAAACACCATGGAGGGACATATTTTGGAAATCAAGACTTTGGTGCAGAAGTTGTCATTGGCTCAAGAAAAGTTGATGGGTGTGCAAGGACAAGGGAGTGACGTGGAACAAGTGAATTAGATTGGGAATTATCCTAGGGTGCCGTATGACCTTTATTCCAACACTTACAACCCTGGATGGAAGAACAACCCTAATTTCAGATGGAGCAACACTAGTGGACAACAAGCTAGTGGGAGCAACAACAAGCCTTATGTGCACCCTAATGCCGAGAGGTCTAGCTTGGAGGACAAGATTTCTCAGATTGCTCAAAGCACCACTTCACTTGCTCAAAGCACCAATGCCTTCATGAACCGAACCGAGCAGCAGATCCAAGCCAACTCGAAGGCTATTGCAAACTTGGAGAGTCAAGTGGGTCAGATTGCCACTACTTTGGGTCAGAGAGAGAAGGGAAAATTGCCTAGTCAGCTCGTCGTCAACTCAAAGAATGAGGAACATGTAAATGTTATTTTGAAGACAACTCCAAGAAAAAGAGTTAGAGTAATCAAGACTAAAGAAGTGATTGAGATCATGGATAGTGAGGAAGAGGAGGATCCAAACATGATTGAAGAGAAATTGGATACACGTGTGATTCCCCTTATTCCAGACATCGATGTCACCAATTTTCCAGCAACCATGAAGGAATTGAAGTCAATTGAGAAAAATGTTGAGCAGCAAGGGCATAGTCGCAACGTTGCTAAGGAGATTTGTGGTTATCTCTTCGCAACTTTTCCGAGCAAGAAGAGAGATCCGGGCTCATTAGTCATACCGTGCAGTATAGGTGAGTATGAGATTGCCAATGCCTTAATTGACAATGGCTCAGCTATCAATGTCATGTTGCTGGTGGTGTTCAAGAGGCTTGGATTTGTGGAAGCTGATTTGCACCTGTTTGATTCATTCGCTTTGCCAACTCTTCGGTCGAAAAAGCCTTTGGTATGCTTGTGGATGTTTTGGTAAGATGTCGTAATTCACTAATTCTCTTTGATTTCATAGTGCTAGATGTGCCGAAACTTCCTGGTGACGTTTCTATCCTTCTTAGGAGACCATCTTTGTGCACCTCTAACATGGAGTACAAAGCAATGGAGTGCTTCATGAAGATTCGTCACAACATGCACCAAGCAAGAGGTGTATTGTCTCACTTCCGAGCCTCCGCAGAGCGAGGAGATCACTTTTTATGGAGATGAGAAATCAGAGATGAAGAACTTCTTCAGCCCATTCTTGGGGAGTGTCGAGAGTAGCAATGGTAAGAAGAAGAGGAAATGACGCAAGTAAACGAGAGACAATGTCAAGCTGAAGACAGAAAACCAAGCGCTGATTGGGAGGCAACCCAAGTTCTTGTTTTGAAGAGTCTAGAAGGAGTATTGAAGACCAAGGAGGCCGCGCCTACCCTTGGAGTGTCCACGCTTGTGTACGCAAGTAAACAGTTTCCTTATTTCGCTTCATAAGACAATTTTTCATTTTAGTATGTTTATTTGGTTTTGGATAGTTGCAATTTCCCTTTTCGCTTAATTTGAGCATTCATGCATTTATTTCTTATACATTGAGGGCAATGTATCATTTAAGTGTGGGGGAGAAGGCATTTGTCATTTGTAGTGTTTTAAGGTTAGAACAAGTGTTTTAGGTGTTTTAAGTGATTTTCGAAAAGAAAAAAAATTTTCGTTTTTTTGGTTTCTTTAGGTTAGGAAAAATTTTTATTTTTGTTTTTTAACTTAGGGTGTCAAAACCCACATTAAAATGCACTTTTTCTTTAAATTTCATCCACCTTAGTGATGGATGTGAATCTTTAGAAGTGTGCGACATTGTTTTAAAAACAAAGTTTTTGGGTGTTTTAGATAGTTTTGAGTCCCCAACTAATTAATTTGATTGTGCATGATTGTTATGAGCATGTTTAGTATTGTGTGTATATTTGGTGTTCTTTTCATTCTAATAGTGTTCCGTAACATATCTTGCAATTCTATGTCATTTGGTCTTGTTGATATGAATTTAGGTGGTGATTTGCATTACTAATGATTATATGCATAATAGAGTAGACTTGCATGACCTAAGTGAGCTTTTGAGCCTTGTTATTAAATTCTTGAGTGTTGCGTTGCACTCTAATTCTATTCTTATCATATAAATCATTGTTTTGATCTCATTATCTTTCATTTGGTCATTTCCTTGAAATATGCATAATCTTGAATCAATGAGCTAGAACTCTTTTCTTGTGTACACAAAGCATGTGGTATTTGCATAACTCTTGAGAAATGAATTTAGGCCCTGTTTGTGTACCCTATAGCCTAAAAACCTACCCATTACATGTTTTATCATTAGTTACCTATTTTGAGCCTTTTAGGCCGTTTTCTTTGTTACCCCATACCAAACCCTAAGTTTGGGGGTGCTACACCCGTTTTACCCTATTTATGGTATTGCAATGAGTTTATGTAAGAACCCGTATTTTTCAAAGATTTATTTTAAATATTTTGAGAATTTATTTTAAGGATTTTAAGAATTTATTTGGAATTTAAAAGGTTTTGATTTAATTTTAATTTTTGTTTTGATTTGGGCTAGACCCAAAAGTTCACTTTTAAAATAAATGGGATTTTAATTTTGACTTTGGACTCGTTAGGTAGGTCTCGAACCCACGAATTCGTAGACACGCGGCACGCGTCAATCGGAGCTACGGTTTGAAACTTACGGGCTTTTGAAACGAGTGGCAAACTTGTAATTTTTACAAAGGTGGGTTTTAAAACCCCAACAGTCAGTTCTCTCTCCTCATTTTTTTTCTCTCTCTCTCTCTCTCTCTCTCTCTCTCTCTCTCTCTCTCTCTCTCTCTCTCTCTCTCTCTCCCGCGTCTCTCTCGGCTCTCACCCTCGCTGCCCCTGTCACCGGCGCGTCCGGCGGCGACTGGGCTGGGTGTTTGGCCCACCGTGTTCGCCACCCTCCCTTCTCTCTCCCAGTGGCCTTCGTTTTTCTGGCCGATCACCCACGACGAAGGAACGACGCGGAACAGCCAAGCCTCTCCTCGCCGGCGATCTGCTTTTTTCGGCCAAATCGAGGTGCGAGACCACCTGGGTTCTCTTCCCTAGGCCACGGCGAGTCTTCCCGTGCCTTTCCCTCACGCCGGTGATGTTCCACGACGGCGATTCGACGCCACCAAGCTAAGGCTGCTCCGACGTTGACCCGACTTTTCCGGCGGATTCGAGGCTGGCGACCACCCTCATCCTCTTCTTCTCGTCGAGCCGAGTACGGTGGTGTACTCCGATCGTCCACCCGACGCTCCACGACGGCGGATCGAGGCTGAGAAGGCCGGCAGCTTCTCCGGCCAATTTCGAGCTTTTCCGGCGATAATTGGTCGTCGACCCAGGTATAAAAGTTGATTCTCTCGACGTCTCCTTCGCGCCTGTGTAATTTGTTTACGCTGATTATGAATTTTGAATTTCGTGCAGGTCGACCACCACGAACCACCGTGGGTTCCGCCGCGTTTGGCTGTGCCGGTGGCTGGAATTATTGGTTATTGGCCTCTGGCCAGTCACCCGAAGCCCGTGGGTGAGTTTCTGTGTGGTTTGTGTACTGTTCTAAGTCGGGCAGCCACCGTGTGTGGTGACGGCTGCCCGTTTCGGTCGCTTAGCGATTGTTTGTGTTTTTGAATTGTGTTTTAAGTTGGTTGTCTGGTCTTAATAGGTACACGGGCTCAAGAAATCTTATCCTCAATGTCGTTATGCTGCCGGATTTTATATCTTAGCATAGGTGCCGTAAAGGACATTTCGGTCTATTCACGCGATTAAACTGTGAGTGAAACTTATCGGTTTTTAATGTAGAGTATCGTTAATGAATTGCCTGTTTGTGTGTTTGTTGTTATGTATTAGAGAAGGCTAAGTATAGCATTTAGTGACAGGACCGCACCCGGATTCCACCCTGAAAACCCGGAGAGGTCCTGCGGGAATCCAAAATCAAGGAAAATCCTACCGAAAATTCGGCAGAACCTCCCCTGAAAATGGACTAACCCAGAAATTTCAAAACCTGTTAAAAGCACTTCTAAATCAACAACCACCTCTACCACAACCAAAAAGTTCTTATTCACCAAGGCACATGATATTCAGAGCAAAACTAAACTTCCATTGCAAAATAAAAAATTATCTCCACAACTTAAGGGAAATGACGCCGAAGAACTGAAAGTCCTGCCTCGACGTGGTACGGCCCAACCTCAGCGATCTATAACACCTGGGGGGAAAAATGTTATAAACCAAATAAAGAAAACGTGAGATAACTCTCAGTGAGTGGACAGTTTAAATAAACGAAAACATAAGTAAAATTTCTGTTTCAGAAAAATCCTTCAAAGCCACGTTTAGCTCTAAAACCTCACGTCACTCTTTGAAATCCCCCAGTTTTAAAACCATTTCCAAGCTTTAAGAATGTTATAAAACTCATGGAACTCAAGGAAAAGATAACTCAAAACACATTTCTCAATAACCAGCTATCTAGATTAACAAAGTCGTAGAAATAATAATAAAATCGAAATCATTATAAAACTCGAAAGATATTTCTCACTTAAAATCCATACTTAAACTCTGAAGATACCAATTCCATTTTCCACCATGCTATATACCCTGAATAATCCTGGCCATACACACGCGTGGAGTAAAATCCAACACGTGCAGGCAATATCCTGGCCATACACACGTGTGAATAAATCAGCACGTGTAGGCAATCCTGGTCATACGTGCACGCAGAGCGGCCCCCAAAGGGCGAAGCATCCCGACACACGGCCCAAAGCCTATATGTGCATCGTGATGGGTCCCAAAGACCTATGTATCTGATAATCTGGAGGGTACTGCAAAGGGTGGTTTGAAAACCTTTTTTTTTCCATAAAACAAATAAATCCTTTTTCCACCAAGAATAGAATAACTATACTTTTCCAGGAAACTTTAATTTCCATAAAAACCTATTGCATAATTCCAACTTAGTTTCAAAATACATAAATCAAATCACTCTTTTCGACCAAAAACTGAAATAATAAAATAAACCATATGTATAGAGTAAGAAGCTGAAGTCCTTTCCAAAAGAAATTTATCAACTCCAAAAATTCATCAAGTAAAACCATATCTTAAAATTCATATACGAGGGAAAATGAAAAGTCGAAATCCGACATTTATTTATCAAATCTAAAATCAACTCAAGATGTTTAACATAATTAAATAATGAAGTTTCATAAAATTCGTTTAATTTGTCAAAATTTCACTCCCATATACTATTTCTCAATTAAACTCAAGATAATCAAATAAATCAATTCATAAAGTTTAAAAATACTTTTAAAGATAAAAGTCCACTCACAGTATTTGCCGAGCTACGCTCAACCCCTTTTTCGGAACACGTTTCTATCTCACAATTCAACACTTGTTCGCCACTAACGGTAGTCAAGAGATGAAGCTCCATCAACCTAATACAAAAATACGCTTACTTTAATATGCCGAACATTAATCCCACTTAGAATTAATGCTACTGGTATAAATTTAACCAAGGAGTCAAACCCTTATCGAGAACTTACCTAAATCTCTCTTTCAATTTGATTCCACGTTTGGTAACCAACCGATCATATATTCGAGCTTTTCAAACCTCCTTAATTCACAAGTAACAACCAACCATCAGTCTAACTCAATTACAGTCGATCCACTCACAAAATAGAAATATCCCTAATTAGACGGATACGAATTATACCTTTCTCGCGTTCCATAACCTTCGCGACTCGGTCACCTAATTAATCCAAAAACCAAACAATAACTATAATTCAAACTCCAATTAACCTTAATTATCCAACTCACTTCTCACTCTTAATCCAAATTTCCAAATCAATTACGTAAAAGAGAGTTACAGTTTATACCTTAGCCGATGCTTATTCGGGAGTCAGTTTCATATCACTAAGACGTCCGTTCGAGGTTCGATTTCCAATTCGAGCTCTCCATCAGCTTTCAATCCACCCTAAAATCAACCAATAGGTCATTAGAAATCTAAAAATAGTCCTAGGAGGTGGGAGAGGGTCGAAACCACTCCAGTCGCCGCCACGCGCGATGGTCCCACAGTGGCTAACGGCGGTGAATAGTGGTCATTTTCCAAACTTCTCATATGAGTGAAACAAATATACAAACATGTAGATAACGACGAGAGGAACAACTTTTATACCTGGGTCGACCTCAAAAGGAGGCTGAAAATGGCCTGAACACACCTCGGATTCGCGGCACCTATGGTGGCTTTAATGGCAACTATCAAAATACTGAATTAAAACATGAATGGTGACCTGGAACTGGAAGCCCATGAAGAGAGAAGAAGATCCATGCAAAGAACTCCATGAATGGTGGCCGGAGTCGTCGGAAATCGGCGAAAAACCGTCATTAGGGGCGTCACCTTTCAAGCTTCGATTCGCTCAGTACAGTGTGAGATAGGGTGCGTGTGATATACCAAAAGAAAAAGGAAGTCGATACAAAGCCATAGCCACCAAGATTGCATCAATCGGACATCGGACGAAGAAGTTATGGCCGGTCAAAGTTGAGAGGGTGGTGGTCAAAGCGGGAAGAATTTTCTGGAAAATGGGGAGGGGCTGCTGCTATGCGGGAGAGAGAAAGGGTCAGCTGGTTTTTAAAATGGCTGATCCACGAAATTACCGTAATGCCCTCCAACTTCAAATGCCCATAATTTTGTCTACGTAACCTCGAATCGCGATCCGTTTTCGCCTACACATTCGTGAGTACGAGCACTTTCCAACCATACCAAGATTGAAATTTTTAAAATCACTTTTCAATTAAACCCCTTTGGAAACCCAGACTTTTTTTTGTTAAGGGCATAACCGTCCACCCTTAATTAATTCACCAATAATGGATTTGAGGTCTGAAAAATGTTCCGTAAATTCCTATAGCTTCCTCTTGCCTTGTACTAATTTCCTACCCCTCAACTTCAAACTTTGAGTCCACGAAAATTATTCAACTTAATTTAAATGCTTCCAAATATTTCCCAATAAATCTTTCATGACTTTAATTTAATCACCAAAAATCATTTTAATTACAATTAGGTCTCTATAACTCCAAAACTTATTATTGTCTCCCAATTAATTTACTAAAAAAAAAATTTTTGGGTCCCACAACTTAAGTTTTCTTCTTGCTTCTTAGGTCCACAACCAATAAAATTTTAAATTCATAATGAAATTTGGGTCGGGTTGTTACATTTAGATCATGAGAAGGAATTGATGAGGACTTGAGGCTAAGAAATTAGTTGGGAATTTATAGAGTTGCCCTGGGATTAAGTACTGATTTGATGAGAAATGTCTATTTTCGAGGATCAAGGAATGATGATAATTGCTGAATTAGAGAAGAAATATTTGTTGTCAAGGTATATAAGTGAGAATTAACCAATTATTATACAGTAGACTGTGAGTAGGGATGACAAACAAGTGAGGGGGCGTGAGTAGGAATCAGTTTCGAAGAAGGTTTCGGTGTAGCTCGGGGTAGACTATGAGTAGATCTTTGGTTTTCGAAATGTTTTGCACGTTTTATAATTCAACTGTTTTCTTGATTTAATTGAGTATGGACAATTTCTGGAAATGGTTTTTGGTATTATTTTGGAGAAGTTTTATTAATGAATTTATGTCCTTTAGAAAATGATTTTGATAAAGCAGCTTTCACAATTTGAGAATGATTTTATTTAAGTGGATTTATGGGAAAAATTAAATTTCAGTTTTTGTCTAGAAGAATATTTTTGAGATGTGGTTAATTGAGATATTTAAAAACAGTTTTAAACCGCCATATTAGTACCCCCCTTCAACATGTATATATTTGCTCTGCACTCGCCTAGAGATGACTCGGCAGTGTATGACCAGCACAGTTATATATTTGCTCTGCACTCGCCTAGAGATGACTCGGCGGTGTACGACTAGCACTCGCTCTGCACTTGCCTAGTTGGCGGTGTACGACCAGCATTTGCTCTGCACTTGCCTAGTTGGCGGTGTATAACCAGCATCACAGCAGGTATATATTTGCTCTGCACTTGCCTAGAGATGACTCGGCAGTGTATGACCAGCAGTTTCCCGGGTACTAGTGTGGCGTGAGATTTTAGTTGTGGAGTATTTTGAGAAATGATTTTACATCAGTAAATATTTTAAATGACAATTTCAGAAAGGCATTGCATTTTATTTCAGATATTTTAATAGTTTTACATCTTCAGAGTATTATTTGTATTTTCAGAGTTTGATTTACAGTTTTGAGATGATTTAAAGAAGAGATTTTGAAAATAGTTTTAAAGCTGGAGGATGTCAAAAAGTGATGTGAGTGAAATTAGGGGGATTTCAAAGAGCGACGTGAGCGAAATTAGATAGTCTATTTCGTTGCTTGATTTCTTGTGTGCATTTGTTTGCTAGGACTTGGTAAACTCTAGGCTTGAATCTTGAGAATGGAAGTGATGGTAATTATGCTTTGAGGTTATTAAATTTAAGACGGGAATGATTTGAGGTTGAGGTTAATAGTTGATGATTAAACAATTGAATTGTAGAATGATTATTATTATTTTTGATGGAATTATGATGTGAACTTGAGGAATTATGTTTGTCTTGATGCTTGGATGAAATTGTGGATGGAATTATTATGCGATTGAGAAATTATGGATTTTATTGTGAATTATTTTGAGTATTGGAAATTTAAGAATTTTGAGGATTATTGTTTAAGTTTTTTCATTCACACGAGCTCTAGTGAGCTTATCGGGTTATTTGTTTGAATAACCCGGTACACCATGGATGTGGTGTAGGGTTTGTGTTTTGCAGGTTAAGCAGACTGAGGAAGCAGTAAGGAGAAGACGAGACTGTGGGACCCAGGAGTTTTATTTAATTGCTTTTACATAATGTTTTCGTTTTAATGTTTTTTTGGTAAAATTATTTTTAGTTATATTTATGTGCATGGCTCAAAGGAAAGAAAAAATAAACTTTCAAGGTTGATGTTTCAGTATTTTTATGGACCCGAGGTTCGGGCAGTTTACATGTTGATTGAGGTGGAAAAGAAGTGAAAATGCATAGCTTATACAAAAATATGTCAGAAAAGTATGTATGCCGTGCCCAAAGAAAAAAAAAAAGAAAAAGAAAGCAAAGAAAAGAGATGAGACGGTTTCAAAAGAAAAAGTGAGCAAAAAGAGTTCAAATTGAGTTATGAAGTACAAAGAAGTAAGGTATACCTCATAATGTTCTTTTAATGCTTGCAATTCCAAATATTTAGCCCGTGTTTTCCTTTCATTTCAATACCCTATCCTAGCCTATGCCTTCATTATAACCATATTTAAGCCCTAGCTGATCTCAAGAGGTGTGTATTATACTTATATGGAGTCTATTTGAGAAGAGAGCCTATGATCATTGATTCTATTTCAAGCATTTGGATTCTTTTCATGAGATCAGTATTTCTTTCTAAAATGTGCCGTTATTTCATGTACATATGTGAGCTAATTGTTTTTGTTACATATTTCCTCTCACATATACTTTTGAGTGCACATATCAACCCAATTCTTGAGTGTTTATCATTGAGAGTATTCCAAGTAAGGATTGGAGTTGAATCTATTATGTATGTATTGATTTAGTTTTGTTTATCTAACACTTGGATTTGTATCAAGGATGACATATATGAAAATAGAGGAGGGAGGTATGTGATTTGAAATGTTATTAGAATTTCGAGAATGCAATTTATATGCCTTGCTTTCCTATGTGATTAATAGTTGTGCGCATGAAGTCAATTGTTGGGATGTTAAAGTCAGTTTTAAGTATTTTCTTTAATGTTATTAGAATTTCGAGAATGCAATTTATATGCCTTGCTTTCCTATGTGATTAATAGTTGTGCGCATGAAGTCAATTGTTGGGATGTTAAAGTCAGTTTTAAGTATTTTCTTTACTTTATTTGCTCGAGGACTAGCAAAATCTAAGTTTAGGGGTGTGATGAGTGTGCATTTGGAACACTTTCTGATGCTAATTCCTTAACCCAGAGTGTTAGAACTCGATATTTTGTATTTCTTGTCTTGTTTTTGTGTTTTCAGGTCAAATGAAACAGAAATAGGAAAATGGAGCAATTGGAGCCATTTTGGGACATTTCCTGGTCAAACTAGGAAAACGAGTGAAATCCTGGTCAAACCAGGAAAAGTGCAAAAATCCTAGTCAAATGAGGATTCCTAGTCACGCTAGGAAACATCAATTCTAGAACCATCATTGCAGAGTCAGAAATGAGAAATTCTGATTAGAACATGAATTCCTAGTTGAACTAGGAAACTTAAACATACTAGGGAAATGAGTTCTAATGACACTAAGAGACCCCAGGGGAATTATGGTCATTACAAGAAGTCAAAATAGATAAGGAATCCTTCATTTACAAGAAATCCTAGTTGAACTTGGAAAGGTTGGTCAAAGTCAACTCTACAAGTCAAGGTTCCAGAACCTTCTAGAAGGTGGTGGACATCCATGGAAATGAATGGAGGGAAGAAATGAATTCAAATTCAAATGGAAATGAGGGGCAAAATAAGGAGTCAAAGTCAATGGTCAAAGGTCAAAGATGACAGGTCAACAAGTCAAATGGGCCATGGGCCTATGGGATGCATAAGTCAGAGGGGCCATGCATGCATTCATGCGCCTAACCCTAGCAGCCCAAGCCCAAGCCCAAACCCTATCAGCCATGAAGCCCATCACGCAAGCCCAAGGCAGCAGCCCATGCGCAAGGATGAAGGGAACCCTAGCTAGCCCTTGCGTGACTCACTTAAGCCTATAAGCAAGCCTTGCCGCAAGCCCATCTCTACAAAACCCTAGCTGCTGTCGCAAGTTAACCTAGCCTTGTCTCACAAGGATTTCTCCCTTACACCTCTATAAATACATCATGTTCTCTCAAACTTCAGACCTTCAGTTTTTATTATTTTTCAAAGTTTCAGAAAGAGAGAGAGAGGTGTCGAGTTCTAGAGAGAGGAAGAGAGTGGTGTGGCAGCAAGGAAGATGGACCCTTTGCCGCAAGCCCTAGCTCACCCTAGCCGTGAGCCAGTTGCTAGTGTGAGGTTCCCTTCTCTTCCTTGCCTTGCCGCAGCCCCTCTCCATTGTCTTCTTTAATTTTTCTTCTAGAATTCTGATTTTATTATTAGATTGTGTTTATGATTTTTTATATTAATATGGAATGAGATTTTATTTATGCTATTCAGTTTTCTTTTATTAATTTAATTATGTAGGTTTATTTATTCTATCTTGCATGTTAGTTGTAGGTTGATTATTGAATTTGCCATGCTTTAACAAATCGTTTATCTGTCTCTTGATCGATTAATTTGATGTTTGCATGTATTAAATTTCCATTATCTGTTTAAATCCGTCACTAGTTGTTTGCGTTCTTTGACTGGCCATCTTAGGATAATTGCATCTAGTTTATTTGTTAGGTTTAGCTGTGAAATAATCAAAGACACTAAATCACAAGTAACAAAGGAATAAAGGATTATTATTGGTAATGGTTTTGGGTGCCCTCTATAAGGAAATAATCAAAGCTTATATGTTGTGCATGTTTGATGTTCTCACAAATCTTAATGACTCTTGCATGGGTAACAGTTGACTTATCTTAGCACTAGGGAATATGTAAGTTAACTGATTAAGGAAGACCCAAGAAGCTTTTAGTTTATGCCTTAGGAGAACAATTGCGAGAAAGTAACTAATCAAACCTTTTTAGCGGTCAAACTTTAATACATTGTGTTTGAATTAATTGTCATTAGTCTTGGATGGTTGGAATATGCATATTTGTGTTCCATCTTTCTAAAACCCCCCCATTTAGTTATTCTTGTGATTATTTGAACTGATTTGTTGTTTATTAACCATTCCCTGTGGAATCGACCTCGTGCTTGTACGCTTTGCTACTGATGCGATTCGTGCACTTGCGAGTATAGTTGGATTGAAATAGATGCTTATTTTGTTCTAAGAAAACATTCAACAAAGTGAAAATGAGGTATAAAGGTCTTTATTTATAGGCACAAGAGGGTGGGAAGAAATTGTGAGTTTCCAATGTGGGATAAGATGTACACAACTGTCAAAAACACAAGAAAAACGATCTTAAACATCCATATAATCTCTATTAGTTGTAACCAACCTTTAAAACATATTGATCTGGGCCTTTCCTTGAAATTTCATTTGAAAACAATTTGACATAAATATAAATATAAATAAATATATATATACATATATATATAAACACCATTTCCCATTTATGTTGAGGATTTCATACTCATAGTCAAGCCCATAACAAGAAATGTAATTTAATTGTTGAAAATTTTGCAAAACATGTTCATAAACAAAATCTCACTAGAAACAACAATTTTCAACCAAAACTCGAGATAACAAAGCTAAATTAAAACACAAGTCTTCAAGAAAAATACTTTGAAAACCAAAAGTCCAACTCACTTTATTATTTTTCAATTAACTCGAAGTGTCCAATATGAGTAAAACATAAATTTCGCAAAAGTGTTCATAAAACAAGGTCCACTCACAAACTTTTTTAACTAAATTGATACGTAATTAAATCAAGAAAAGAATTAAATTATAAAATGTGCAAAACATTTCGGAAACCAAAAGTCCACTCACCTCGAGAATTCTAACTTCGATCCTTAGTCGGATCGTCTTGTGCCATGGTAGTCTCACCTATAAAATAAACAAAGAAAAATACTATTAGTCCCGAGACAAGGCATCTAAGTGTGTGTGCTAACTTAATGCCTCACATGACTCTCGTTCAATCACAATGATTATCAACATATCGGATTAAAAATCTATCAATGTCTCCTCATTCACCCCGAAAGCTTCGCGGCTCAACTTGACGTCACTCTCACTTCTAAAACTAAAACTAAATTTAAAAGTAATAAGCACAAGACTTATTTCGGTTGGAAAGCTCATCTTAGAGTCATTTCGACATCGGTAAAGTCTCACATTTTCGCCCCAAACAACTTCGGCTTTCTCTAACAACACTCAATGCAGCCAAGATCAAATAACCCACTCAACGATCATTCTAAAATAAACCTACATTAACGAAATCACACTGGATTTCGAAATCACAGTGGGTGCTACATAAAATGGTTGCCCCAAACCAATTTTTAGCCAAAAATGCCAAATCCCTCAAACACACTCGACCTTTCAGGCTTAATTCACATTTGAGGTTCCTAGGGAATAAATTTTCTAAACAAAACAACAAGATTAGTCCCCCCAATCTGAAAACCAAAGTAAATCCCGAAATGGCCTCAATTTCTCAAAATTTTGTTAGTTTCTAGGATTTGATATATTGGTTTTTTTCCTTGTCAAAATCATTGTATTTAATTTTATTTAATCACTCATAAGCTCTAGGCTAGATTAAGGACAAGATAAGTTGTATTGAAGAAGTTAAGAATGAAGTAGCAATGAACAAAGACTCAAGGTATACTGCACTTCATGCATTTCATGAAAATAACAGTTTTTTGTCTATTTGACTAGTTTTTCACTGAACATAAGGACAATGGTATTCACGTACAGTGGTTAAATGACAGTCATTGCAGTGGGGCCATTTCGGGTTCTTTGTTTCTTAAAGCTTATTTCATTTAAAGCTCATTCAAACATGCATGTGCACAGCACATGATTTGGTTACCTCACTGAATCAATCAGATCAGATTGCATCTCATCACTTTTACGCCACTCACTCACACACCTCAGCACTATTCATCATCTTCTCCATTTCTGAATTTTGCAAAATAAAGCAATATTTGATTTTACAGCTTCTCATTCATATCCTTAACAGTACTAGGATACCTCTTTAGGACAAAAGGAATATGCCCTCCATTTGTTTCTAGTGGACAGCCATTGATTGGCTTCCACGTGGCTTGGGCAGACATGGTGAGAGTGTGTGTGTGGTGTACGGGTATATGATGTATCGGTTCAGACTTTTTTCGTGGGTGTTGATGAGCACATTTTTCTGTGGGTATTCTTGCTGCGTTTCAGCTTGGGTAATTTGTATGAGTGTTCATCATTTATCAAGTAAGAAAATGCTTTTAATTTTCAAAAACTAAATGATTTTCTTAACTTGTTATTCCTCTAAAATCTGAATGGATTTGAGTGTTGTTTAAAATCTTTTCACATATTCATAAACACATTCATTTAGATTTTTAGATTAAGAATTCTCCATTAGCCTTTTCATGTCTCTTGCTTGAGAAGACTGATTTTTATAGAATCCAGATTTGCATATCATTTCACATATATATCATTAGAATCCATTTGCTGGGTGCGATCGGTGCCGTGCGTTGAAGAGCTCAAGGAGGAGCTGCCAACGACATGATTGATTGATTGCTAGCTTCAAGTTGTTTGCAGAAGAATGCACAATGGTAAGGAGCTGCCACTTAGTATTAGGACTAGAGTGATTGAGCTTGTTGTGTGATTGCTTGTATTGAAACCCTTGATATTGGATTGCTTGGTCGGCTGAAACAGACCCCTAGTTTTTAACCGTTAATGTTTTTCTGGGTGAACAATCTTGTGCCTTGGTTGTTATTTATTTCCATTGTGTTGCTAATTATTAAATCTGGAAATTACATCACAAGATCACACACTTCACTTTAGCATGTTAACTTAACATTTTGAATGCTAAATGAAAGTTTGATAAATCTGCCCACACACCACTTTAGTTGTAGATAGCACTGGGATGCCTACAATGATGGATTCTTTGAGTGCATAAGTTGTCACTCAATTCCTTGGCGTGTTCTGATTTTTGGTATTTACAAAAGTTGTTTTGGTTTTACAAGTCAATTTGTGTTTTTAGATTTTAGCTACTGTATCGTCAGAGTTGTGTCTACTTGATTAATTCCTGAATGATCATATAAAACAAAAATTGGGGTTCGATTACTGACAGTGGATTTAATCAAGTTTATTAAGTAGATAAATTACCTAATACAAACTATCAATTGGTATCAGAGCACTACTCTAAAAGCAAATAGAGATATCCTAGGGTGTTGTTTGTTTTTAGGTGTGTCTAGATGGAAAGAGATCGAGTTGCAGGGTCTTGTAACTCTCCTCCATTCTTTGATGACACTAACTACGCTGCTTGGAGAGAGAAATTTGAAATTTTTTTAGATGCATATGATGAATTGGCTTATGAGTATCTCACTGTTGAGTGGATTCCTTCCACTCAAACTGTTGATGGGATTGAAACACCTAAGCTTAGGTCCGAATGGTCTGTAGCCGAAGTCACAGCCTCTATCTCCAACAAGAAGGCTAGAAATGCTATTGTCCTTGCACTATCTTCCTCACTATTTGCACACATACAACATTGTGTCACGGCTAGGCAAGTTTGGAACAAGCTTAGAGTTGTTCATGAAGGGGACAAACAAGTTAAGTCACTTAAGCTTCAAATGATTCATGCCAAATTTGAAAAAATTAGGATGAAAGAGTCCGAGTCCTTTTTTAAGTTCTATGAAAGGTTGGAAGCCCTTACAAATGAAGCAATGTTCTTAGGGAAACCTTATGATGAGTCTACAATTGTCCAAAAGGTCCTTACCAAAAAGATTTCAATCTAAGAAACATGCAATTCAAGAAGTCCAAACTTAGATGAACTTACAATTGGAAAATTGGTTGGAAAACTCAAGACTTTTGAGATGGAGCTCGAAATGGATGAGAGGGACAGTAAGAAATCTAAGGATATTGCCTTGCATAGTGTAAAAGAGGTTAATGAAAAAATGGCTGAAGAATCGTCAACATTTGATGATGAGGTTGACTTGTTTGTCAAAAAGTTTAGGCGAATTCTTAGGAATAAAGGGAGAGAAGCTAACCAATCCTCGTGGGATCGACCTCGTATTTACATGCTTTGCTATCTTTCCGACTTGTGCACTTTCGAGTGAAATTTAGTGATCACTTTTGATAGCTAAATGTGAGACCCCGTATTTTTCCAGATAATTATTTTAAATATTTTGAATATTTATTTTAAGGATTTTGGGATTTATTTGGAAAATAAAAAGGGTTTTGATTTAATTTTAAATTTTTGTTTTAAATTGAGCTTGATCTGAAAGTTGACTTTTAAAATAAATGGACTTTTGATTTTGACTTTGGGTCCGTTGGAAATGTTTCGAGTCCACGAGTTCGTAGACACATAGCACGCGTCAATTGGAGTTACGGTTTGAAAGTTACGGGCGTTTGAAGTGAGGGGTAATTTTGTAAATTTATGGAGATGGGTTTTAAAAACCCAAAATCACTTTCTCTCTCCTCCCGCACACTCTCCCTCTCTCTCAAAACTTCTCCCCGCGCACACCCTTCCCAGCCATCACCGGCCACTCCCCTCCGCGGCGACCTCGGCCTCCAGCGACACCACCCCCTTCAACCTCCTCTTTTTTTTTTTTTTTTTTTTTTTTCTCTCTCTCTCTCTCTCTCTCTCTCTCTCTCTCTCTCTCTCTCTCTCTCTCCTCCCCCGGTCTCTCTCTCTTCCCTTTCTCTGCGCGCGCCGCCACTGCTACACACCGGAGCTTCTTGCTCCGACCTTTCCCCGACGAACGGCGACCACCGGTGTGCTCCTTACGCCGGCGCCTACTCGACCCACCCCTCCTCGTTGCCAGCCGACCACCACGTGCAGCAAATTGACGCGAGAAAAGGGAGTGACACCGGTGGCTTTCGCCGCCAATTTCGGCCATTTCCGGCGAGATTTGGCCGGCGGTCCAGTTGTCAAAAATGATCGAGGTATGGGTAACCTTTCCCCTAAGGTGGGCACGCCCAATTTTGAGAAATTAGAAATTCGATTTTAGAGTTTATGCCTATTTCGAATTTCTTGAAATTGGACTTGAATTCGAGTTGTTCTTGTGCAATTGAAGGTTCCATTGTGCAATTAGGATTATTTGGAGTTGATTTTGGGTATTTTCAAGTTCATGCCGCTGCTGCCACCATCTGGACCACCGCGGGTCCCGCCGCGTTTGGCTGTGCCGATGACTTGAATTGTTAGTTTGGCCTCTGGCCAGCCACCCGAAGCTCGTGGGTGAGTTTCTGTGTGATTTGTATGTTGTTCTAAGTCGGGCAGCCGCTGTGTGTGGTGGCGACCGCCCATTTCAGTCGCTTAGCGGCCTTTGTGTTTCTGAATTGTGTTTTAAGTTGGTTGTCTGGTCTTAACAGGTACACGGGCTTGGGAAATATTATCCTCAATGTCGTTATGCTGCCAGATTTGATATCCGAGCAATGGCGCCGTGAAGGGCACTTCGTCATTTCACGTGTTTGCACTGTGAGTGAAACTTATCGATTTTTAATGTAGAGTACCGTTAATGAATTGTCTGTTTTTGTGTGTTTGTCGTCTTATGGTAGGAAGGCTAAGTGTAGGATTTGGATCATGAGGACGTATTGATGAGGATTTGAGGCTAGGGAATTATTTAGGAATTATAGGGTTGCCCAAGAATAATTGCTGGATTAGGGAAGAAATACTTATTGTTGAGGATTAATGAAAAATGATTAAGTAATTATCTTACAGAATAATCAAGTTACTTTTGAGGAAGAATTTGGTATGATTTGAGTGGTAAACAAGTGAGGAGTCATGAGCAAGAATCAGTATCGGAAGGGATTCGGCATAGCTCGGAGTAAACTTCGACTAATAATTAAGAGGCCGACTTCCCATGTCGAATGGTTTTGTGGGTGGAGAGTAAATGTTCAAGGACTAAATTTTCTGATAGCAAGCGTTGATGGTGATGCATATGTAGAGGTGAATCTGAAAAGAAATACAAGGGGCATTAGTATACAGTAAAACAATGAAAGTTATGAGTTAGTTTCGAGAACGTTGTGATTTGAGGAAAAGCACCCTTTTTGATGAGTTGGATTGTTAAGGAGAGTTTTGAAAAGAAGGGGAAAATGTTTAACCTTGACAGCTGTGTTAGTGCATGTACTGATCATACGAGCCTGCTCGTGCGGAGTGACCCTCTCTGTAAGAGATTGTGGCCAGGATACGAGCCTGCTCGTGCGGAGTGACAGGATACGAGCCTGCTCGTGCGAAGTGACCCCCCTCCGTACGGGATTGTGGCTAGGATACGAGCCTGCTCATGCAAAGTAACTGATATGTTCATAAATTCATATCCTTTTATATTCGTCTTACTTAGTTTTTGTAAGTTCATTTGATTAAAAGTTTTAAATTTCATTTAATTTTGTGTTTTTAGATTCCGAACAATAAAATTACAAATTTCACCATTTATTCTTCTTAATAGATTTTAACATGAATCCAATTGGAGATAGAAGCTAACACCTTGAAGTTATTCCGGTTAAATTTCGTGACATTTGAAGACTTCTAAGGTGTTCATTTTGAATTTCAAAGTCAGCCCAAAACTGCACCCGAGGGGAATTGAGTCAGCTGCATTGTGTGGGACATAACTTTTTGGTTTGAGCTTGGATTGAGGCATATAACATATGGTTGGAAAGAAGACATACAGGGCTTCTATTGATAAATAAAATGGAAATTTTTGAGTTGGTTAAGGCCTCCAAATTGCTCTCCAAAGACAGCTCAGAAATCCTATCAGCAAAAGGATAAAGTGGTCCCAAGACATCTTTCCATTTTGGGTAATTGCCTATCATATGCTCTCTTTCCTTCCCCTTTGTTTGTCCATTCTAAGAAAAATTCAGAAACCACAATGTGAAGGCTCTAAATGAGGCAAAGAGAACATCTACCTATCTCAACATCCTTTAAGGATCATCCATTGCGGGATAAGATGAAATATTCTCATTTTTGAATTAACCAAACCTTATCCCTTTATTTTCTTTTAATCCTAGCCACATATTCTAGACATAACAACTCACCCAAACCATAAAACACTCTCTCATTTTCGAGCTCCCCCCTCCATCCTCTCTAATTTTACTCATTTCATCATCTCATCTTAAAAATACACATCTCATCTTCCATCTTCCAAAACCCTAGCCTTTTCTCATCTCTCTACATCATTTATTTTCTCCATCTTCCCTCCATCAACTCTTCCTCTCCAAAAAGCCAAACACCATCACAACACCCATCTACCATATTCACCACCATTATTGCAAGAAGAGCTTGGAGGCACTTGGGACAAGAAGCTATTTTAGGCATCCTTGGAGGAGTGACAACCCTTGGGAGCTTGGCTTCAACATGTAGAGTTTTATCTTTTCCTTCTTGTTTCCATTTATGTTTCAATTTGTGATATTGTTTGTAACTTTTATGGCTAGTGAATAGTTTCTTGATATGGGGCTAGGGATCTAGCCCTAGCCCAACCATGTAATGACTTTGTGATTTGTGATATAAATGTCCTTTTAGATATATATGCTCTTATGCTAGTTTAAAGATCATGACTTATATGTGTGAATTTACCACTTATGCATATGAGAAATGTTGTCATGTAGAAATTGGAGATTGGTAACCTTTTGTTTCTAAAGCTTGTTTCATAAAAGCATGATAATTTAAAACCACCTTGGTTGGATTGTTTTAATTGCTTGGATTCCTCATCCTTAGAACTTTATGCACCTAGGGTTTGCTATGACATTAATCTTAGGTAGTTACCTATCACCTTGGTTGGGATAGTTGATAACATCAAAGAGGATGTGCCCTAATTTACCTTGATCGGGGGTTAGGAGGGAATCTAATCTATCTAATTTGGTATAATCATTCATTGAATTGTTTGTTACATGAGAGGGTTAGTGTGAACCCCTAATAACCCCAAATCTTTCATCATCATTGAATTTAATTTGTACTTGAATTTGCTTGTATTTCCATTTGTTAGTTTCAAATTCTAGTGTTACTTATCATTAATCAACCAAACAACAACTCAACACTACACATTTGCACATACCATTATGTTTAGTCTTGGCTTTGCATAGTACATAGTAGGTTGTTTGTTAGTTTTATAACCCTAAAATCAATCTATGATTGAAATCTTAATCCAATCTCTTGGGTACGACAACCCCCAACTTCTATTTTCATACTAAAACTTGACAACCTTGCACTTGAGGTATGATAGCAACACTATGCACGGGATGTGGCGAGCTTAATTATCTAAGAGTATGACTAGCAGTTTTCCGAATGCTTATATGATGTGATGTTTCATTTCATGGCCTAGAAATGAATAGTTTGCATGAATGACAATGGAGGTTTTGAGTTAATTACATTATTGTCTATTTTGGCGTGATATCATGTTTAATCGTTTACCTTGCATATTTTATGGAAATTCTTTTCAGATCAATTGTGTTTACTTAAATGATGAAAATGTTTATGTGTAATAATTGTTGTTTTTGTTTGAAAAGAAGTTTTGACAGGGTTTTAAAACTGGGGTATTTCAAAGAGCGACGTGAGGTCTTAGAGTTTTAATTTAATTTTTAATGGTTTGTGAAAAGATAAATGACAATTATTTTTCATACTTATAAATTGTCCACTCACTGAGTTTATCTCACAATTTTCTTGTTTTTTCTTAGATTGTTTCCCCCCAGGCCGTAGCATTGGTGGAGGTCGAGCCAATCACGTCGAGGCATAGAGTCCATTTTCTTTACCCGGATCTTGTAGGCATCGCTTCCATTTTGGAAGTTCTTTTTTATTTTAACTATAAAATTTGTTGTAGTAGAAGTAGTGCATATGAGAAATGTTGTCATGTAGAAATTGGAGATTGGTAACCTTTAGTTTCTAAAGCTTGTTGCAAAAGAGCATGGTAATTTAAAAGTACCTTGCTTGGATTGTTTTAATTGCTTGGATTCTTCATCCTTAGAACTTTATGCACCTAGGGTTTGCTATGGCATTAATCTTAGGTAGTTACCTATCACTTTGGTTGGGATAGTTGATAACATGAAAGATGATGTGCCCTAATTTACCTTGATTGGGGGTTAGGAGGGAATCTAATCTATCTAATTTACCATAATCACTAATTGCATTGTTTGTTACATGGGAGGGTTAGTGTGAACCCCTAATAACCCCAAATCCTTCATCATCATTGAATTTAATTTACACTTGAATTTGCTTACATTTCCATTTGTTAGTTTCAAATTCTAGTGTTACTTATCATCAATCAACCAAACAACAACTCAACACTATACATTTGCACATACCATTATGTTTAGTCTTGGCTTTGCATAGTACATAGTAGGTTGTTTGTTAGTTTTATAACCCTAAAATCAATCTAGCTTGTGGTTGAAATCCCAATCCAATCTCTTGGGTACGACAACCCCCTACTTCTATTTCCATACTAAAACTTGACAACCTTGTACTTGAGGTAGGACAACAACAAGTTTTTGGCGCCGTTGCTGGGGATTAGAGTCCTTGGACTTTGATCCTAAGCTTGGGTTGCATTTAGGGTTAATTTTATTTAGTATAAAAGAAAAGAAAAAAAAATTTCGAATTTTTAGTTTTAAATTTGTTTTTACTTTGTTAGAAAACGTAGTGTTTCTTTATGGATTAAACTGCTTTGTTTGGTTGCTGCATTGCGAATTTGGTCCGCGCAAGGTTCTTTATTTTTTCGTCCTGAATCAAACCATATAAAGAACGTCAAAATCGGATCAGCAGTTTAAAAGTTATAAGCTAAAAACTGAGCAGAGGTCATAAAGTAGTTTTCTGTTGCGTTTTAGTTTAATTGTTTCACTTTTTGTGTATTACTTTATGTACATTTGTTAGTTACTCTTTTCTTTTATTGACATTGGATACTATCTTGAGTTTCTTTCTTTTATGCTTGTTACTTATAGTGTTTTTGCTCTCTTGATAAGTGTATGAGTGAAAACCCAACCACTTCAAGTTCACACATTATTTTGAGAAGTGGGAAGGAATTGATAGAGTTTACAAGGGGTAGATCAAAAGAAAGAGGTACAAGGAAGACAAGGCAAAAATCACCTCCAAAGGAAGCAAGGATGGGGGATAGGAATCCACCTCCACCACCACCACCACTAGAGGAAGAAAGACCCTTGAGAGATTTTACACTACCTCTTTTGGACACTCATCCTAGTTGCATTGTGCTTCCACCTTGTGCAAATGCATTTAAGATCATGCGAGGTACATTGCAATTGTTACCTAGCTTTCATGGAATGACAAGTAGTGATCCCTATTTGCACATCATCGAATTTTGTGAAGCTTGCTCAACCGTACAACTAAATGGAATTAATGAGGACAATTTAAGGTTAAGGCTTTTCCCATTCTCATTGAAGGACAAAGCTAAGCAATGATTATACAAGTTGCCGGCCGCAAGGATCCACACATGGGAGGAAATGCAAAAGAGCTTTCTCCAAAAGTTCTTTCCACCATCAAAGACCAATGCTCTTAGGCAACTCTTAATGCAATTTATGGAGCAACCTAATGAGCTATTTCATGAAGCATGGGAGAGGTACAAACAAGTGGAAATGACTTACTTGTGATCTTTGGCCGTGCATTCATGGCAACGGCGGGTGCCAAAATTGATGTTAAGGAATGGCTTATGACCATGACCGTTCATGACACTACCATTGCCTTTAGGGTCTTTGATGCATTGAAGAAACCATCACAAGCTCATGATTGTTACTGGATTGAAGTGATGGATTGCATTGACAAATTTGTGAAGAATATATTCATTGAGACATCAACAAAAGGATCCTTTGGAAGCTTGTATCATGCACAATGGCATGAATTTCATGGAAGATGAGACACTTGAGGCGTTGAGCACACTTGAGGCCGGGAGACCCTACACACCACACTTGGCTCCCAAGTTTGAGGTATATATATCCTTCTAACCCTACTTCTTTACTCCCATCAATTGCATGCCCCCTAATCTTGAGCTTGAACTTCTTCCTACACATTTAAAGTATGCTTTTATTGGTGAAAACCACACGTTGCCCGTAATTGTGTCTTTTTGTTTGAGTGATTTGCATGAAAGTAAGCTTATGAGAGTGCTTAGAGAACAAAAAGGAGCATTTGGATGGACCATAGCCGATATCAAGGGATTGAGCCCTAGTTTGTGCATGCATAGAATCCTCCTTGAAGATGATATCAAGCCAACAAGGGATGCTCAAAGAAGACTCAATCCTTCTATGAAAGAAGTTGTTAGAGGGGAGATCATGAAGCTACTCGATGTGGGAGTGATATACCCCATCTCGGATTCAAAGTGGGTGTCATTGGTTCAAGTTGTGCCCAAGAAAAGTGGAGTGACCGTGGTAGCAAATGAGAAGGGAGAGCTTGTGCCACAAAGACTCCCCACGGGTTGGAGGGTGTGTATTGACTATAGGAAGCTCAACAATGCCACAAGGAATGATCATTTCCCATTGCCATTCATTGATCAAATGTTGGAGAGATTGGCGGGTCATTCCTACTATTGCTTTCTTGATGGGTATAGTGGCTACAATCAAAGCCCTATAGCACCAGAAGATCAAGAGAAGACCACTTTCACTTTTGCATATAGGAGGATGCTCTTTGGTTTATGCAATGCTCCGGCCACTTTTCAAAGATGCATGATGTCAATGTTTAGTGACATGGTGGAGCGCTCCATTAAGGTATTCATGTATGATTTTAGTGTTTTTGGATCTTCTTTTGATGATTGTCTTTACCACTTGGATCTTGTACTTCAAAGATGTGAAGAAACCAACCTTGTGCTCAATTGGGAAAAGTGTCATTTCATGGTTCAAGAAGGCATAGTTTTGGGGCATGTTGTTTCTCCAAGAGGGATTGAGGTTCATAAAGCAAAAGTGGAGCTCATTGAGAAGTTGCCGCCACCTACAAGTGTGAGGGCCGTGAGAAGCTTCCTTGGCCATGCCAGTTTTTATAGAAGATTTATCAAGGACTTCTCTAAAGTATCAAAGCCACTTTGTGATTTGCTAGCCAAGGATGCACCATTTGTGTTTGATGAGGCTTGCCTATATGCTTTTGAGAAGATCAAGGAGTTACTTATCAAATCTCCTATCATTTGTGCACCAGATTAGAGTATGCCATTTGAGTTGATGTGTGATGCTAGTGACTATGCACTTGGAGCCGTTTTGGGACAAAGGAAGGACAAGTTTCTGCATGCCATCTATTATGCAAGTAGAACCTTGAATGATGCTGAACTCAACTACACCACAACAGAGAAGGAATTGCTTGCCATCATCTTTGCTTTGGAGAAGTTTAGAAGCTACTTGTTGGGTACCAAAGTCATTGTGTACACGGATCATAGTGCATTGAAGTATCTCTTGTCCAAGAAAGATGCAAAACCATGGCTTATAAGATGGATACTCTTGCTACAAGAGTTTGATATTAAGATCAAAGATAAGCCCGAAAGGGAGAACTTGGTTGCGGATTACTTGTCAAGATTTGTAGAAGGAGGTGATGATTCTCACATCCCTTTGTGTGAATCTTTTCCGGATGAGAGTCTTTTTATCATGACTACTAGAAAAGATTCTTTGCCTTGGTTTGTGCATTTTGTGAACTACCATGCTAGTGGAGGCAAATTTGTGCCTAAAGAGTTTGACTACCAAGCCAAGAAGAGGTTTTTAGAGGAGGCAAGACACTACATTTGGGATGATCCCTTCTTGTTCAAAATGTGCAAAGATCAAGTAATGAGAAGATGTGTGCATCAAGATGAAGTTCAAAGCATTCTTAAGCATTGTCATTCATATGCTTGTGGAGGACACTTTGGAGGCAAGAAAACCGCACTAAAGGTACTCACTAGTGGATTCTTTTGGCCTACCATATTTAAACATGCATATGCTTTTGTTACTAGTTGTGATAGATGCCAAAGGGTTGGAAACATTTCATCAAGAAATCAAATGCCTCTAACTAATATCTTGGAAGTTGAATTGTTTGATTGTTGGGGCATTGACTTTATGGGACCATTCCCTAGTTCCTATGGCAATCTATATATTCTTGTGTGTGTTGATTATGTGTCAAAGTGGGTTGAGGTCGTGGCATCCAAGACAAATGATCACAAGATGGTTATAAAATTCTTTAAGGAGAACATCTTTTCAAGGTTTGGCACTCCTAGGGTTCTCATTAGTGATAGAGGATCACATTTCATCAACAAGCCCCTTGAAGCCTTACTCCAGAAGTATGATGTGAAGCAAACTAGTGGACAAGTTGAGATTTCAAATAGGGAGATCAAACATATCCTAGAGAATATGGTGAACACTTCAAGGAAGGATTGGAGTTTGAAGTTGAATGATGCTTTGTGGGCATATAGAACGGCATTCAAGACACCTTTAGGAATGTCACCTTATAGGCTTGTGTATGGGAAGACATGCCATCTACCCGTGGAACTTGAACACAAAGCTTTGTGGGCACTTAAAAAGTTAAATTTTAACTTTATCAAGGCCGGTGAAAAGAAGAAGCTTGATCTTTGTGAGCTTGATGAGTTGAGGTATGAGGCATATGAGAATGCCAAGTTATACAAGAAGAAAACCAAAGCATATCATGATAAGAAGCTTGTGAAGAAGAATTTTAAGCCAAACCAGATTGTGGTCAGGATACGAGCCTGCTCGTGCAAAGTAACCGCTATGTACGAAATTGTGGCCAGGATTTGAGCCTGCCCATGCGCAGGATTATGGCCAGGACATTGTTTACAGTACGGGTACGAGAATAGTGTGAGTTTCAAGTATAAGTGTTTGAGATATCAGCTGCCAATGATAAATTCAGTTCAGATTGGATATTTCTCAGCTTGAACTATTTTATTGCTTTCTCAGTATATCGGGATTTATTTGAGGTGGAAGTTTTCAGCCTAAATTATTTATATACAGTTAATAATATCGATTTCAGCTTGAGAACCTTGATATTTTTAGAGTTTGATCTACGATTGAGGAGATTTAAAAAAATAAATTTGAAAGAAGAGATTTTGAAAATAGTGTTAAAGCTGATGGATTTCAAGGAGCGACGTGAGTGAAATTAGATAGTCTATTTCATTGCTTGGGTGCATTTGTTTGCTAGGATTTGGTTTGGTTAAGACTTGGTAAAGTCTAGTCTTGAATCCAGAGGATGGGAATGTTGATGATTAGCATTGAGATTATGGGTGATGTGTGGTTTGGATTATCGCGAATCAGTTAGAGATATGATATAGGCTTATAAATTAGGTTTGAGGTTAAAGGTGGATGATTAAGCTTGAATTGTTGGAATGACTATTACATTTTTACTAATGGGATTTTATTGTGGAATTAAGGAAATTTGATTTATCTTGATGCTTGAATGATTGGCGATGAAATTATTATGTGATATGAAAATTGAGGATATTATTGAGAATAATTATTTCGTCATTTCACTCATACAAGCTCTAGTGAGCTTACCGGGTTGTTTGTTTGAATGACCCGGTGTACCATGGACATGGTGCAGTGTGGTTGTAGTTGTTTTGCAGGTTAAGCAAACTAAGGAAGTAGTGAGGAGAAGACGAGGCAGTGGGATCCAAAAGTTTTATTTAATTGTTTTTACACAAATGTTTTCGTTTAAATTTTTTTGGTAAAATTGTTTTTAGTTATATTTATGTGCATAGCTCAAAGGAAAGAGAAAACAAATTTTCAAGGTTGATATTTCAGTGTTTTATAGGTCCGAGGTTCGGGGCGTTACACTAAATGTCTAAACAACAACTACTGCATCTGAAGCCTTTGGTAACCGGCATTGTCAATAGTGGTTGCGGTTGCAAAGTTGGCCATACCGTGAGGTGGTTGTAACGCCTCGAACCTCGGGCCCATAAAAACACTGAAACATCAATCTTTTAAATCTGTTTTCTCTTTCCTTTGAGCCATGTACATAAATATAAATAAATAAATACATTTATTTCAAATAAAGTAATGAGAAAATGACTTGTAACTGTGAAGCTATAAGGGATCATACCCTGGGGATTACGAAATAACGAAAAAGTAAAAGTGACCGAGATGCGAGGGACAAACTTTTGTTTAACATTTCCAGAAAGACCACCTATTTGTTCGTTTACCAGGTTCGGCACGAAAACATAAATAAGCTCTAGCACGGATTGCCAAGCATTTGGTACTGAGTTTCCTCCTCCATTTTTAGTAACAAAATGAACCAGAAGTAGGACCAAACTGAGAGTTAGCAGCATAAACAAAGAAGGATTTGTGAATGAGAAATACAAAGGGGTAACCGTTGTCTTAGCTTAGCACTAGGGAGCATGTAAGTTAATCATTTCTGGCTCGACAATGATAGTTCTGGATTTGATGTTTCCTAGTGTGACTAGGAATCCTTCTTTGACTAGGATTTCTACTCGTTTCCTGGTTTGACCAGGATTTGACTCGTTTTCCTAGTTTGACCAGGAAATGTCCTAAAATGGCTCCATTTGCTCATTTTTCTTATTTCTGCTTCATTTGACCTGAAAACATAAAAACAAGACAAAAAACACAAAATATCGAGTTCTAACACTCTAGGTTAAAAAATTAGTATCATAAAGTGATGAAAAATGCACACTCATCAAGGACATGAATTTCACTTTGTATCAACTGAGAACTGAAACTTTCATTTTGTGTCAATTAAGGACTATTTTTTTTTTAGTTTTTATCAACTTTGGCCCGACATTGGACCCATCAAACCTTTACCAAATTCAGCAAACTTATACTGGGTTTAAAGCTAAGCATCTCTTCTTTACAATCATATAAAGATCATCCAAATCGGACATTTACAACTCTATATAATCAGCCCCAAAGTAGGGTACTCAAAAGTGTCTAATTTTCCAGCTATTTTCTTAGAGGTCCGATTGGACAGTTTCAGGTACCTTACTTTAGGGCCGATTTTCTAAAATTGTAAATTCCGATTTGAGTGATCTTTAAATGGTTGTAAAGAGGAGATGCATACTCTTAAACCAAGTATAAGTTTGCTGAATTTAGTAGAGCTTTGATGGGTCCAATGTCGGGCTAAAGTTGAGATAAAAACTGAAAAAAAAACAGGGTCTTTAATTGACACAAAATAAAAGTTTCAGCCTTCAGTTGACACAAAGTGAAATTCATATCTTGAATAGAGATATAGGGTATAGTTGGAGTCCTTTGTCCCATAAATTTATAATCTTGGGTTCGATTTCCTAAACTTTCGAAAGAGATTTGTACAGATGAGCTAGTCGAATATCTGATAGGGAGGCTAGCTTATGAGGTACTAATCAGAGATGACTACTCTCACTACGGTACCAAAATTTTGCTTGGGAAGCTATAAGATCCCGTATTTTTCAAAGATTTATTTTAAATATTTTGAGAATTTATTTTAAGGATTTTAAGAATTTATTTGGAATTTAAAAGGTTTTGATTTAATTTTTGTTTTAATTTGGGCTAGACCCAAAAGTTGACTTTTTAAATAAATGGGCTTTTAATTTTAACTTTGGACTCGTTAGGTAGGTCTCGAACCCACGAGTTCGTAGACACGCGGCACGCGTCAATCGGAGGTACAGTTTGAAAGATACAGGCTTTTGAAACGAGTGGCAAACTTGTAATTTTTACAAAGGTGGGTTTTAAAACCCCAAAAGTCAGTTCTCTCTCCTCATTTCTCTCTCTCTCTCTCTCTCTCTCTCTCTCTCTCTCTCTCTCTCTCTCTCTCTCTCTCTCTCTCTCTCTCGCCTCTCACCTTCACCGCGGCTGCCACCGGCGCGTCCGGCGACGGCTGGGCTGGGTGTTCGATCCATGCTGCTCACCTCCTTCCTCTCCCAGTGACCTTCATTTTTCCGGCTGATCACCCACGATGAAGAAACGACACAGAACAGCCGAACCCCTCCTCAAGGGCGATCTCGTTTTCCTGGCGACGACGCGACCTCCCATCACCTGGGTTGTCTTCCTCTCGTCACGGCGAGTCTGCCCATGTGCTTCCCTAGCTCCGGCGACCTCCCACGGTGGTGGATCGAAGGATTTCTGGCCGACGACTGTTCCGGAGAGTTCGAGCATTTTCGGCGACATTTGGCTTAAACCCAAGTATCGATTTGGCTCCTCTCTTCATGCTCTTCAGTTCTGTGTTGGAGGATTTAGCCAATTACGAATCCATTTCAAAATCATCGTTTTGCAACCACGTACACTGTAGCTCCGCCTTATGTGGCGGCGATTTGGGTGGTCTTCTTCGTCGGTATGCCTCTTCGGAACCTCCAGAAACCATTATTCAAGGTTCGTTGTTGTTTTTGAACTGTTTTGGGTGTTGTTCTAGGCCGGGCAGCCACCGGGTAGGGTGGCGGCCGCCCGTTTCAGTCGTTTAGTGGCCCAATTGTGTTTCTTAATTGTATTTATTGATTGTCTGGTCTTAACAGGTACACGGGCTCGGGAAATCTCATTCCCGATGCCGTTATGCTGCCGGATTGAAGATCCGAGCAAAGGAGCCAAGAAGGGCATTTCGGTCTTTTCGCGTGGTTAAACAGTGAGTGAAATTAGTTAGTTGAACTGTTCGCTGGATTTCTTGTGTGCATTTGTTTGCTAGGACTTGATTTGACTAGGACTTGGTAAGTCTAGGCTTGAATCTTGGAGAATGGAAATGAGGATGATTATGCACTAAGGTTGTTAAATTAAGATGGGAATGATTTGAGGTTGAGGTTAATAGTTGACGATTAGGCAATTGAATGCAGAATGATTATTAATATTATTAGTGGGATTTGATGTGAATTTGAAGAATTATGTTTTATCTTCATACTTGGATGATTGGTTATGAATTTATATTGTGATTGAGTAATTATAAGTTTTATTGTGGATTATTATTAAGTATGGAAATTGAAGGATTATTTGAAGATTATTGTTTAAGTCATTTCACTCATACGAGCTCTGGTGAGCTTACCGGGTTGTTTATTTGAATGACCCGGTGTACCATGGATATGGTGCAGTGTGGTTAATGTTTTGCAGGTTAAGCAGGCTGAGGAGGCAGTGAGAAGAAGTTGAGGCAGTGGGACCCACTTTGTTTTGATTTAACTGATTTTATATAGTGATTTTTACATAAATGTTTTGGGCTCACACTTTAATTTATTTAACGTATTTATTTATTATATTAAGTGCATGGCTCATTCTTTGAAAAGAGGTTTAAAGGTCAAAGTTTCAGTGTATTTATGGGGCCGAGGTTCGGGGCGTTACAGAAGCGTAGTTGTTCATTAATGTGTTCGATTATCAGGTAAGTTTCAATTATTGAGTACTCATAAAACGTTTGCAAAAGACTGTATGTTCATACTTAAAGATTGTGAAAATTCAACTATCATTATTGTTGCTGGTTTTTGTGGTGAATCTTTTCCAATTATTTTTCTCTTCTGGCCATATATCTATATGTTTATTTTAACCTATTATTTTCAAACCTAGCCAGGGTCCCCCGAGGGGAAGCTATGAACGTATGTGATGTTTACCCCTACCTACTTTCTTGCAGCTGTTCCTGGGTTTGACGATCTTGATTGATCAGTTTGGGCATGGCATTCCTGAATCTTGGTTGGCTTATGTAAGGTCTCTAGGTTCTTTACCATGTTCTTTTGCTAATACCATTGAAACCTTGCTTTCTTTTTTGTTGTTGTCATTTTCTTTCCGTTAAAGTTGTAATGTATTTCAAACATCCGTAGTGTGTTGGTTGGGGCCTTTAGTAAAATATCGTTTAAGGTTTTTTGTGAACTCGTGTAACGACCCGACCCAAATTCTACTAGAAATTTCAATTTTTATTTAACTTTGGTTATAAGAGGTTTTTTTTAAGGGTGATGAATTGTGAGATCTTGTATTTTTTTTTCAAGAATTATTTTTTGAAAAACATTTTAAATATTCTGGGAATTTATTTGAGAAATAAAAAGGGTTTTGGGTTAATTATTAAGTTTTGTTTTTAAATTAGTTTGACCCAAGGTTGACTTTTTTATTTAATAGGATTTTGACTTTGAGTTTGGGCTTGTTAGAAAGGTTTTAAACATACGAGCGCGCAGACGCGAACCATGCGTCGATCTGAGTTACGGTTTGAAAAATACGGACATGTGAAGTGAAGGGCAATTTTGTAAAATTGCATTAATGGGTTTTAAATACCCAAAATCAGAAAATTTTTCTGATTTCTCTCTCTCTCTCTCTCTCTCTCTCTCTCTCTCTCTCGCACCCTTCACTCTCTCCATTTCTCTCTCCGGCACGTGAGGGCATGTAACGTCGTGGCTGGGGTCGAACTTTGGCCTACCGCCATCGCCGTCTCTCCCCTTTCTTCCCCTGGTGTCGATTCAACTCAGAAATCCCCCAAACCCGAAGCCCAATTTAGGCCAATTGGAGCTTCGATGATGACGCGACAGTTCCGGCAGTTTCGCGGCCCAGCTTCGGCCCAGAAAGCTCCCTCGCGTCGAACCCGTCATGATGGTACCCTCCGATGGTCCATCGGAGTTCGCACGATGGCAAATCGACGACTCAAAGGCTGGCAGCGGAAGCCGCCGATTTCGGCCATTACCGGCGATAATTGGCCGGCGACCCAATTACGAAAAAGCAACCCTCTAGGTCATGCCCCCGCTACCACCACCAGCTCTGCCACCTGTGGCGGCGGGTTGGATGGTTTCTTTTGTTAATCAACCTTCCCAGGACTCCTAAAGGCCAATCCCCAGGTCCATATGCATTATGGTACACTAGCTCGGGAAATTTTATTCCCGATGTCGTTATGTTGTCGGATTGGAGAATCGAGCAAAGGCGCAAAAAAGGGCAATTCTATCTTTTCACAGGTTGCACGGTGAGTAAAACTTACCTGGTTATATTGTTGAGTATTGTGGGTGAATTGTCTATTTTATATTATTTGTTATTGTAAGTTAGAGGAGGCTAAGTATAGGATTGGATTATGAGAATGAGTGAATGATGATTTTGAAGTTAAGGGATTAATTGGGAATTTTAGAGATACTCTGAAAATAATTGCTAAATTAGAGAAGAAATGTTTATTGTCGAGGTTAATGATTGATGATTAGGCAATTATTATACAGAATGATCAAATTAATTATTGAGGAAGTATTGGTACGATTTGAGGATTTTTAATTATATCTTTGGTATTATTATAGCTTATACTGATTATAGAGAGATTGAGAAGTGTTGGCTTATTTGATTTGGAAAAACTGAGATTTTTACTCGAGGTATACACTGATTCTTAACGTTGGTTTAAGTGTGGTATTCGAATTGGAATTGTTGTGGGAAAACAAAAACTTAGACCTTGTTCGATTAGAAGGACATATCGATCATTTTACCTTTTTACTCGAATTCGTATATCTAACTTCCCGAAGTATTAAAGTGGGCGTGTTTTTATACTAGGTCGATATAGCTTCATCTCTCGGCTGTTTTAGTAGCAAACAAGTGAAAGGTTGTGAGTATGAATCAATTTCGGAAAGGATTCGGCATAGCTTAGAGTAAACAGTGAGTTGGACTTTTATTTTGGAAAAGTTTCCCTTGAATTTATGTTTTAATTTATTTTAGTTATTTTTGAGTTTTGATTGAGAAATAATAATTCATGAGTTAGTTTCTTGGATTCGTGATTTAAGAATCATTTTCCATAAGCTTACTTTAATGTGTTTACATGAATGAAAATAATTTGATTCGTGAAGTGTGCATGAGCTTAAAAATCATCTATGAAACAACTGTATTGACATGAGTTAAGGAAATGAGATTTTGAGATTATGGTCACATTGCATGATTTTCATAAGGAATGTTTATGAAAATGATTTTTGGGTATTATTCTAAGTTGTCTATGATTAAAATTTCTATTTCTTTGGAAAGGATTTTAATCGAGCGGCTTTCACGATTTGAGAATGATTTTACTTAAACGGATTCATTGAAAGAATGATATTTTGAGTTTTTTTTTTTTTTTTTTTTTTTTTTTTTTTTTTTTTTATAATCTAGATGAGTATTTCTGAGATGTAGTTTATTGAAATATCCAAAAACGGTTTCAAACCGTCATATTAGTACCTCCCTCAGCAGGTATAGATTGCTCTGCACTCGCCTAGAGATAACTTAGCGGTGTATAACCAGCATTTGCTCTGCACTTGCTTAGTCAGCGGTGTATGACTAGCATTATATATTTGCTATGCACTTGCCTAGTTGGCGGTGTATGACCAGCGGTACATATTTGCTCTGCACTTGTCTAGAGATGACTCGGCAGTGTATGACCAACATTATTAGCTCTGCGTGCACATATGACCAGTTGTTCTCCGGGTACTAGTGTGACATGAGGTTTCAATTTGTGGAGCATTTTGAGAAATGAAATTACATCAGTAAATATTTTAAATGACAGTTTCAGTAGAGCATTGCGTTTTTATTTCATATATTTTAATAGTTTTACAGCTTGAGAATACTATTTGTTCTTCAAATTTCGAATTACAGTTTTGAGATAATTTAAAAATAGTTTTAAAACTAGGGAATTTTTAAAGAAAATAAGTTCAGGTAAATGAGCAGTTTTACAAATGGTTTTCAAGGGGTTGGTTTTAAAGTTTATTTTTGTCCACTCACAGAAATTATTCTCATGTGTTGTTTTTAACATTTTTCCCCCAGGTATTAGAGATCGCAGAGGTCAGACCACACTACGTCGAGGCATCAGTTTTCCCCACCTTTCGTTCGTCAACATTGTTGGCGCAATGTTATTGTCTCATTTGTTTTTACATGTATTGATGTTGTAAAAATCTATGTAGTTATGCTCTGTTAAAGTTTCCAATACTATTTTGGTTTGCAGTGGAGGTTAGCGGACCCGACACCTGGTTGGTGTTAGACTCCACAAGATCATTCCAGGTTCCAGGGTGATATTTGGGGACGGTCTTGTCAACTCGTCACCCTAACGAGTTGGCTTTTTAATATAAACTAGGTTGAAGTGTGTTTAATTATATCATATCTTGTGTGCAATTTAACTCTGATCCAACTCGTATTCTATAAAACAAAGGGCTTAACTCGTTTTAAGAAATCTTGAGATTATAACACTTGAGATAAGAGTATTATTCTCGAGAATTCTTAAGATGGGTGTCGTTGTGGTGATCCCAGATTGGGACGTTACACTAACAATTTCCCAAAGGATAGCACCAAAAAATCAACTTGATGATCTCTCCAAATATTTTTATATTTTAAGCACAAAAATTACATCTTTAGATATATCATTGTCTAACTTAGGGATGTACAACTTCTAAGCATTCCATGTGAAACCAAATCTAAAGAAACTATAAGGAATCAAAGGGGTTGCTTATAAAATTTACAAAACCAAGCATATTGTATGAGAAGGCTCTAACTACCCAATATGCATGGTATAATGTGTGAAAGAAACTATTTTTTCATTTTAATGACAAATGATAGTTATTAAATATAAGTTAAGCACATAGAGGGAAAATGTTAAATAATGGGTGAAAGAAACTATTTTTTCATTTTAATGACAAATGATAGTTATTAAATATAAGTTAAGCACATAGAGGGAAAATGTTAAATAAATGACTAATGGGTCATCTTATGGTGGTGTTTCTTTCTCAACCTTGATGAGGAGGTTAGAAACCCACCATGGTGAGTTTCATCCCCATAAATAAAATAAAATAAAATAAAGAACTATTAAATTTAAAAAAAAAAAAAAAGCAAGAGAAGAAAGTAACTAAATGACATATATTTAAAAAAAACATAATATACAATGCTACAAAAAGAAAATAAAAGATATAAAAGAAACTAAAAACTCTCTCACTCTTATTTACAATAGCTACAGTGGCCTAATGTCCTCTATGGAGGAGTGAAGCTTGAACTAGGGCTGGAGGCTGCCTTTAATAGGCAAAGTTACAAGAGATCGAGGTGGGGAAAGTTCTAGGAAATTGCTAGAGAAATATCTAGGAGAGGATGGACATTGCCATGTGTCGATGTTCTGCTGGCTTATGAAAAGATTAATCAAACAAATGGCTGGTGGCTTGTTCTGCTGGCTTATGAAAAGATTAATCAAACAAATGGCTGGTGGCTTGAAGCATGCAGAAGGAGAGATTCTCGTTGTAACTGTTCGACTTCGAGCGGGTTGGGATGATTTTGCGAGTGACTCTTCAACTTCTGGGCTTTCTTCTTTTGGGCCTGCTTCTTCTTACTCTATTCTTCTTCTTGTTTTGGGCTTTGGGCTCCATTTTTCTTCTCTTTAGGCTTTTTCTTAGACAACTCTACAAAATTAACATAAACTAATTAAAATAAAAACTCATTAAATTCCTAATATTAAATCTAGTCCAAATAAAAACTTAATAAAATCTAGAAAATAAAACGAAAACGAATAAAAGCAAATAATTGACTAGTTAATTAAAATGAAAAATAAAAATACTAAAATTGCTAAAAGATAAAGACTAGAAAGTATGATTTTAAGGATATAAAATGTATATAAATTGACCTCAACAAGTTTTACGCTCCAAGAAGCGAGTTTATATCTCTCAACGCAAATATGTATTGGATGTTTTACATGATGCGGGTCTTACTAGTGCACGGCCATATGAATTTCCCATGGAGCAAAACTTGAAGCTCACATCTTTTGATGGGGAGTTGTTGAAAGATCATGCACATTATAGGAGGCTAATTGGAAGGTTAATTTATCTTACTGTGACTAGACCATATATTGTCTATTCAGTTCAGATTCTAGTCAATTTATGAACTAACTAAGAAAGCCTCACTTAGAAGCTTCCATGAGAGTATTAGAGTTTATCAAGGGAACTCCAGGTACAAGACTCTTTTTTCCTTCAAATAACAATTTTTCTTTAAAGGCCTATTTGTAACGACCCGACCCAAATTTTCACTAGAAATTTAAATTTTTATTTAACTATGTTTTTAAGAGATTTCTTTTAAAGGATGTAGAATTTTATTTTAAAGATTTTGGGATTTACTTTGGGTTTCTGGATTAGGGGCGACTATAGTTGATATTTTGGGCAATTTCATCTCTAGGAAACCAAATGAATGTTTGGAAGTAAAGATTGAATAGATTTGAGAAGTTGGATTTGCAAGGGTTGGAACCCATTTTGGGTTTGCTGAGGATTGGTTGAGTCTTGGGGTAATTTTGGTGTGATTTGGAAAATCCCATCTTTAGGAAACCCAAAATTTAATACTAGATTTAGAATGTATATAAAGATTGAGAAATTTTTGTATATTTAGTTAATTTTTTTGGGCTGGAAACAACCACCTTGGGGGACGACCTTTGTGAACTTGACCCCGCTGATATTCCATGATTTTAGGAGCATTAGGATTTCTTTGTTGAGTGGGTTATCAATCTAGATTATCGTTTGAGGTCAGCTACGTAGATTTATTTTCGAGATTTAAAATTGGTTTTAGAAGTGGGTGACGTTGGTGTGAGCTGAGAAGTTTCGAGATGATTTAGGAATAGGTTAGAGAGCGTATAGTTTTGAGGAAGATGGTTTATAACCGTTACTCGAACGTGAGTTTAGCGGGACATTAGAATTAACACACACACAAAATTAAACATATTGGAGTCGAGACTAATTTCATATTTTATCGTTTGTGTTATAGGCGAGACGACCGTGGTTCGTGACGATCCGGCGGAGGATCGAAGCTAGGGCTATCTTTGTGAGTGGACTAACTTTTAATTTTTCTAAAATGTTTTATATGTTGATGATTAAATTCTATTACTTGGTTATATTGAGTTTGAATTTAAGCTAAAGGATTTGGTTTTCTGCACTGAATGTGCATCCCTATTATTGATAAGAGTTTGGTTTTCTTATAGGTATTATGCCTCTTCAACGACGTGGCCGACCACCTGGGACCCACCATAGGGTAGCAGAAGGTGTCGATGAGACGACACAGGGTTTCGAGCAATCTATTGATAGGCTAGCCGAGGCAGTGACTACTGCTGTTCGCACCAGGGCTTTTCCCGAGGGGGAATATAGCATTGAGCGTGCCCGTAAGCTCGGGGCCTCAAATTTTTCGGGTAGTTCGGATCCCAGTGTGGCTAACGATTGGATGATACAACTCGAGAGGATCTTTGAGGTTATGGGATGCCCCGATGACCAGAAGTTAGTCTTGGCTACTTTCTTGCTAGTGGGTGACGCTTATCATTGGTGGGATGGACTCCGAGCGTTTAGGGCTCACCGCAGCGGAGGTCACTTGGGACATATTTAGGAGAGTCTTTTACGAGAAGTACCATCCGCGGGTTTATTGTGATGAGAAGAGGGCCGAATTCCTAAGGCTTAGACAGGGATCTATGTTAGTAGCAGAGTATGAGAGGAAATTCACTGAACTTTCCAGGTTTTGCCCAGCACTTGTGGCAGACGAGGCAGATAGATGCTCGAGATTTGAGGAGGGTCTGAGAGACTCTATCTGCACGGTGGTTACTGCAGCTAACTACTCCACCTTTAGTTCATTGCGGGATGCTGCCATGAGGGTAGAGAGATCTTTAGCGGAGTGGAATAGGAGTGAGGCGAGACATAGCCCTCACCAGAGTACTTTTGTGGGTGGCCCTAGTCAGGGACCATCCAAGAGAGGTAGTTTCTGCTCTAGTTCTTCTGGGAGTGGAGGATTCAGAGGTTACAGACAGAATTCTGGTGGCAATGGAGGATCTGGGTACAGTCAGAGCTCGAGTCATCCTTCAGGGGGTAGTTCAGCCCGAAATATGGAACTTTTGGGTAGACATCAGAGTCAGACTAGTGAGAGTTCACATGCTCCATGTCGCAGTTGTGGTAGATTTCATAGCAGGCCTTGTCAATGGGGTAGTGCTGGTTGTTATCATTGCGGACAGATGGGCCATATTCGGAGGGATTGTCCGATGTCGCGACAGCGCGATGGGAGAGCTTCAGGGCCCGCCATTCATCAGGGACAGACATTTTTGGGGCACAGAGTCAGGGTTAGGGAGCCGTTCAGACTGGGGGTGCCACTTCTAGTAGTGGCGCTCAATCTAGTCATGCTGGCAGAGGCGAAGGACAGCAGAGGAGTCAGCCAGGACGCCTCAAAGCCCTGGGCTGAGTTTTCGCCATGACGCAGCAGGACGCTTTGACTTCACCAGATGTCATCATGGGTACGTTATCCATCTTTGGGCATAATGCAATATTTTTTGATAGACTCTGGGACACACACACTCTTGCGTGTCACGTATTATCGTTTTGATTGTCGATAAGAGATAAACTTTCTCGATTTGTGGGTTAGAGTGGTTTTCAAATGATTTGAAGGTTTTAAATGGATCTATTTCGTAATGGTTTTATCTCTGAAAACTTTATCTAGGGTTTGGCGTTTCTATCACATTTTCAAGTTTTTATTTTGGAGGCTTACTTAATTTATTTAGGTTCGTTGTGGAGCGATTTCCTGAGTTTAAATATCCATGGTTTTCTAGAACGGAAGGAAATGCCAAAATTCTCGCATATTTCAACTTATGGTTGCTGAAATGAGGTTTGATTTGATAGGCGATAAGAAGTTTGCAACTACAATTCACTTCAATTAAAGATTTCTACTAAATTTCGAGGACGAAATTTTTGTAAGGGGGGAAGGTTGTAACAACCTGACCCAAATTTTCACTAGAAATTTAAATTTTTATTTAACTATGTTTTTAAGAGATTTCTTTTAAAGGATATAGAATTTTATTTTAAAGATTTTGGGATTTACTTTGGGTTTCTTGATTAGGGGCGACTATAGTTGTTATTTTGGGAAATATCATCTCTAGGAAACCAAATGGATGTTTGGAAGTAAAGATTGAATAGATTTGAGAAGTTGGATTTGCAAGGGTTGGAACCCATTTCGGGTTTGCTGAGGATTGGCTAAGTCTTGGGGTAATTTTGGTGTGATTTGGAAAATCTCATTTTTAGGAAACCCAAAATTTAATACTAGATTAGAATGTATATAAAGATTGAGAAATTTTTGTATATTTAGTTAATTTTTTTGGGCTGGAAACAACCACCTTGGGGGACGACCTTTGTGAACTTGACCCCGCTGATATTCCATGATTTTAGGAGCATTAGGATTTCTTTGTTGAGTGGGTTATCAATCTAGATTATCGTTTGAGGTCAGCTACGTAGATTTATTTTCGAGATTTAAAATTGGTTTTAGAAGTGTGGGTGACGTTGGTGTGAGCTGAGAAGTTTCGAGATGGTTTAGGAATAGGTTAGAGAGCGTATAGTTTTGAGGAAGATGATTTATAACCGTTACTCGAACGTGAGTTTAGCGGGACATTAGAATTAACACACACACAAAATTAAACATATTGGAGTCGAGACTAATTTCATATTTTATCGTTTGTGTTATAGGCGTGACGACCGTGGTTCGTGACGATCCGGCGGAGGATCGAAGCTAGGACTATCTTTATGAGTGGACTAACTTTTAATTTTTCTGAAATGTTTTATATGTTGATGATTAAATTCTATTACTTGGCTATATTGAGTATGAATTTAAGCTAAAGGATTTTTGAGTTAAAATTTGTCTTTTAAATTCTTCTGTCCTAAGTTTAAATTGAGATTTATTGTTTTTGTTTTCAAAGTTTCATGGATTTATGAATTTAGATATTGTGAGTTCAACAAATGCATAGAGTAACAAATACCTAGTCTAAACATATAAACCTATAAGCCTACACAATTAAGAGTAACAAACAAATTTATATTCATGTATAATCTATTCCAAAAGAAAAGCACCTTCAACATAAAGGAGAATTATAAATACATTATGACAGGAGAAGATAAAACATAAATTTTATTAGACCTTTGTTGTTGTCCTATCAAAGCATGCATCATTTAGTACAATAAACACATACCAATTGATTGTGAATTTTTTGACTACAGGTTGTTGAAAGACCAGCTACAATAACCTTAGCATCAACCTCATCCTGTAAAGCAACCATGGTAAAATGAGTAAAGCAGTTAGACATATCATATAGGCATATATACATGCAAACATAAGGATAATGGACATGTCTGAAATCCATTAGAGGATAGATCAAACATATCATATAGACATATCAATATCCATAACTGCAGGGAAGAAATAAAATCAATCGTGTTTTGGATCAAAATTTTATTACGTACAACAATTTCATATGTGCAAACATATTATAAAGACTATTATAACATTGAACCTGTTTGAAATCCATTAGAGGATAGATCAAACATATCATATAGACATATCAATATCCATAACTGCAGGGAAGAAATAAAATCAATCGTGTTTTGGATCAAAATCTTATTATGTACAACAATTTCATATGTGCAAACATATTATAAAGACTGTTATAACATTGAACCTGTCTGAAATCCATTAGAGGATAGATCCTCTGCTGACGCAAGAAAATTTCTAGCTGCAGCATTCACAAGTATGTCAGCCTACCAAAATGCTGGAAAGTTGATTTCACCACTCTTTTTGCATCTTCCTTCGGAACATCCCCCTCAAAGCCAACAACCTGAAACAAAGGAAACAAAAAAAGATAGAAAAACATAATATCTTGAGCTATATATATATATCCTTCAAGTAAATTTAGTAAGCCAATATCAAACATGTTTAGAGTAGAAAGAAAAAGTCATATATATGCTAATCTAATAGAATACGTCAAAAATATTCCAAGAGAAATAAATTATGGCTCACACACACACACACACACACACACACATATATATATCATAAACTAACAGTTGTTACATACAACTTGTTTACTGCATTTCCAGAAATCAAACCAATGCCAAAAAAGATAGAACATGTAAAGCATTTTACCTTCCAGCCTCCAGTATATAAATAATATATTTTCATCCTTTGAGAACTGGACTTGAGAGAAAAATTCTTTGGGTCATATAAGGAGTTATGATCAAGGCTGGTCAAATGAAGGAAAAAGGAATGCTGACTTACATGTGTAATCCCACCTTCATGGCCATGTAATACATATAAGAATTTCATATTGTATTCTCTATATATTGCAGTAGTCTTGCTGTAAGAAACTATAGCTAGCTAGCATTCCAGTATGGGTTGGACAAAAGGTCATTGCAGACATTATTTATACCTATTCACAATAAACATGATGAGGGATGCGCACTTGCAGTATTTCTTTTATTATATCTATCAAAGTAGCTATTTAGAGAGCTAAACTAACAACATGTCACTACAACAAAAAACCCTTTCCATGACGTTTTCAAACGTCATGGAAGGGTTTTCATGGCGTTTTTCAGGCGCCACAAGCCACGTCCTAGATACCGGTGCCATGGAAAGGGTGACCCTACTACGGCACCTAGAAAACGCCATCTTAAACAGTTTCCATGACGTTGAAAAATTGTCATCCTTCCACACTTTCTATGGCATTTGATTCGTGTCATGTAAAAACTTTCCATGGTGTTAATGAATTGTCATTGAAAATGGTTAACTTAAGACGACTTTCAGTATATGTCATCTAAAGAATTTACATGGCATGGCTTCAACGCCATTGAAAGGGTACAATTATATGGCGTTTGATCAATGTCATGCAAAACATTTCCATCGCGTTATTCCAATGTCATTTAAAATGGCTAACTTTAGATGACTTTCAGTAGCTATCATCTAATTTCGTTTACATGGCATGATTTAAACGCCATTGAAAAGATTGGGCCTACAATGACACTTGAAAAATGTCATGTTAAAATGTTTCAATGACGTGGTTTAAACGTCATGAAAAGATTTTCTATGGCATTGTTTACATTGCCAATGAAAAAGTTTAACATTAGATGACCTAGATCATCTAATTCTGCCATGTTTGAAATGTCATTGCTTTTGGTGACTTTACATGGATGCCATGGAATATTGGGTGTATTTGTAAAAAATAATAATAATACTAATCAATTTTTTTCAAATGCATGTATTATGGCAATCTAAAGATAAACCAATAAGAATGATAACACCAAATTAGAATTCACATTAAAGGCAACCAAATTGTTCAAGGTTTTCTACCATTACAATAAAAGGATAATTATTTAGTAATGAAATCCTAATACATATAATGAAATGTCATTTAATAAAATAGACATTGTTTCTAGCTAGTACATACACCCAAAAAGCACATATATATAACCTCAAAAGGCAACCTATTAGTGGTAATTTGAGTGAGGATGATTCTGTCCAAAAAGTAGCACTACTTGTGAAGGTGTGAGCACATAATTCCACTCTTTGCTTCTTGATCTGCAGTGACAATGATAACAACAAGTGTGAGCAAATAGGCTTTTGGATGAAAAAAATGAAGCTCATCAAGTCACTAGCCATATGAATGTATGAAAAACTAAATCCCCAGTTGATATAAACTCTGATTAAACTCAAGGCAAAACTTTAATTAATCAAAGCTAGTAAATTATACAAGGATGTTGCAGAGGATATAAATTATGAGGTTGAAGTCTTCCAGCAAAACAAATAAATTTGGGATTTTCCAGGCCTACTTTCTATTCTCAATTCTCAAGCACATATAAATTTGGGACTTAAGGCTCAGCCCTTTTGCAGCTAATACACTGGTGATGGGCAAACTTGGAGATGAACACCAAAGTAGTCCAAGTCCTACTAAACATTACAATTTTTTCCCTAAAAACAGTAATGACTAGTGTGTGTGTGTGTGTGTGTGTGTGGGGAATGTGCATAATTCTGATTTGAGCAAAACCAGACCAAAGTACCATACCCATCTCAAATAATAAAACTTGTATTGGTCAGAAATTAATAGTCTCTTTCAATCCTTAATTCATTTGAAAATAGACACACCAAAAAAAGCCGTAAATTGTTTAGCTATTGATTCAAACACCACAATTCTGATTTCTAATTTGAGTTCTGTTTCGTTTTCATAACTCAAATGTTCAAAAATGGACAATCATAATGTATTTCTAACAACTATTTTCAGTTACTCTTAGGCTTTATTTGACTTGTAAAGGAAATCCTAAGCTTAATTGAGTTTTTTAATAGGTACCCTATATTTTTTTTTGAAACAAAAATAATACTTTTGTGAAGGTGAAACAAAACATTAACAAAGTTTGTATGTCAGGCAGTAAACCAGATTCAACTGCATGTTAAAACAAGGATACCTTAACATCTTAAGACGCTGTAAGAAAGGCTTCAACCTTCAACCTTTGCATTGCACCCGCCACTTCAAAGCTTTTGCATCAGGCAGAGGCTTTTGAATTATGTTCAGCAGCCACAGGATGTTTGGCATCAGATTCCCCAGCAGCAGGTGGTGCTTGTTCAATAATTTCATCTTTAGTGTTACTACTATCATCATCTTCTGCATCAAACTTTCCAAGAGCATCAGGATTCAAGCCACCGCCACCACCTATGTTCAGCTTAGAGAAATCAAAGCCACCAAAGTCCATATCAGGTCCAGCTCCTCCTTTCTCTTCTGGCACCTCCTCCTCCTCATCTTCATCAACCCATTTATCCCAATCAACTTTCAGAACACAGGAGCTTTTCCCTGTTGTTTTATCAATCTGCTCCACCATTTATTCTCAGATTTTTTCACTAGTTAAACAATTTTTCTCAAGCCAACACTAGCATTGCTCTCATTTACATCAACCTTGTCATAGAGATCAAGGTCAATTTCATAAGGTGTCTTCTCTGTTCTAGTGGTAGCAGAGAACAAAAACTTTCCTTCAGGCTCCAGCTTAAGCTTCACATCCTGAGCATCCAGCAAGTCAATAGTTATGTAGACTATATCAGACCTCTGGGCCCATTTCACATTTGGATGTCGGCTCATCTTGGCGTGTAATTGATTATCAGAGAGACACAGCGTTTACTTCATAGGTACCCTATATTTTGATGCATAGGGAATCACCAAACTTAAGGTATTCATGTAATAAATGTCTATTAATTTGTTATTTTTTCCAAGCAAGAAGAATTGTTAAGAAATTGAGGAAATCCAATAACATACGTACATTTATAGACATATTTTTTTTTCTCTGCAATAAATGTCTACATGAATATATATGCTTCCCTAGCACCTTGTACAAAATTAAATATTTGGTCAGGATCAAGATGCATGGTTTTCCTGATCAGAAAGTCCCAGGATGATCTTAAACTCTTATGGCCATTCTATTTCTCCAATCCAGACAAGATATCATTCAATTAATGTTTTGTCATAACAGGGATATATATTTTCTAGTTGGGTTTATTTTCAGAGTATGTGAGACATTCTAAATAACTGAAAATTAAATAACCTCACCAAAAAAATAGAGGTTTTATTTAATAATATAAAGAGAGCAGCCTGCAGCTACCTCACATGGCTGCAGTTGCCTCACAGTCACAAAAAGCAGAGACTTGTGTCCTCTCCTTTTGTTTTTTGTTTTCTTCCTTTTCACTATATAATTTGACAAAGGAATTTTCTCCAAATATGTTCACAAATAGTACAATATCAATTGAAAGAATCACTATATAATCTTCCAAAAAGATAAACTTTATCTCTTTGTATTTTGAAACAGGAAGCTGAATTTTATAGAAAGTTGATGACCACACCCTTAAACCTTTTCCACTAGTTAGTGTCCTTAGCAATTACTTCTAGATCTACAATCACATCGTTCATATTGTACCTTAACAACAAGAAAATTAAAGATTGACAATATAGAAAGCCATAACTGGACCAAAGTCTTTGGATATTACCTTAAACATCAGTCCATTATAATATACTTGTGTGGCCAAGCAATAGTGCTTCCCAAAGCATCATCAAGTATGAAAAATTCACGTGAACTCATGAGCAATGGCACTTGAGGAACTACAATGTCTTGCACCCAAACTTTATAGCAATCTGGTCCAAGGCAACATGATGTATATATAAGTGTTGTCGGATCTGTAGATGCAAGTAAAATTTCACTATTATATGCTTTCTAAAGTGTGAATCTCAGTCAATGCGTTTACATTTCGAAAATGAAAGAAACAATAAAGAAAAAAATAACCCGCATGTTTGCATTGCAATTCTAATTTAATACAAACCAAAATTCAATAATCTTGAAATTTCTGTAATTCTTGGTACTCCCGACTAATCCTATAAAGAAAGAAAAAACACATATATTACTATCCACTCTAAATAAGTCCCTAAACTATCTATGGAGTTAGATATTTTGAGAAACCTGGGAAAAGTTGTCCAACTCTTATCCATCCTTAATAAGCTTTTTTAAACTAAGAACATATGATTTACACAAATTAAAGTTCCAGACCTTGACTACAGCCAGGGCAGAACATATTCAGAAGCAATCCATCTCACATCTATTTACCACAACTATGATCTAATAAAATAAGTTTCATACCTTCACGACATTTTCATGTTTCACCTTTGACAGCAATGTAACCTCCCTCTGAAATTTTTTCTTACGTTCATGATAAACAGCTGATGTTCTGGTTGGCTGTATAATTTTTATAGCAACAGACTTGGATTTGTACCTAGAAACATAATGGAAAGCTTCAGCAATCTTAAATCCATAACATAAAATTCCTCAATTGCAGCACAGGACAACACTCATATTTATTCATATTATATATACACACACTAATAAGAAATACACTTATGATCCACTTATTAACTTTTTGCATGCAAGTAAAATGCCTTCTCTTTTAGGTTTCAAAAAATCATTTAGTGTAAGAGGCCAAAATGAAACTCCTTGTTACCACTGCTTATTATGCAAATGGTGCTGTATGCACCTAAACCTAAACCTATTGATTCTCTAACATGCCTTTATATCTAAATTGATGGTCTAATAATAAATTGGTCTCATCAACTGATATTAGGTCATCAACTATATATCAGGTGATAGTTCTCCCTGTCATGTATGTACCCAAAGCTATGGATTCTTTATAAATACTTTAAATCTAAACTTAAAAGTCGAATAACAATATGGTTCATCAATAACCTTGTGAAGACATGCAAACATTGTTTTCCCAGAAAGGAGTTCTAAATGAAGAAATAGAAACAAAAACCAAAAAGAAAAAACATAAAAAAAAAAAAAGATCTAAGAAATAAATCATCACCAACTAATATATCCTTGCTCTTGTTGAAGATCGAAAAGTTTTTATGACTGTCCAATGAGTGCAATATCATATGCTTGGGTGTCCCCTACCAATTAGATGATCCAAAAATAAAAGAAACAATTTAATCAATGGCTTCTATGAGTTGCAATGTTTATGTTAGTTGAAACCCCTTGCATCCCCCGTCCCCCAAAATTACCCACACCCTTCTCCCAGTCCTCCAGGACACTTACATATAATTAACCCAAAATAATGGGCAGTGCCTCCAAATCAACAAATGAGATCACCTACTATATATAACCAAGGGTTTCCTATTTAAACCTACCACAATTATTACATTCTTTCCTCCATCAACTATTTTTCCAGGTGATTAATGTAGGACGGCTCAAATGAGTCATAGTTTAAAATTCATATCTCAGTCATGTGTAATATTTAAAACATTGCCAACAGATTCTCTTACTTTGATTTATGTACTGCTAATAATTGTCCATGATTGCATTCTTGTAAATATTGTATTTCCTGAGACAATAGAGTGCTACAAGTCTCAATGCTTCATGTTGGCATCCAATCTTCAGATGTTCTACAGAAAAATAAGGTGGTGGAAGAGAAAAAATAAAATACCAAATTTACGTAAGACTCGCTGCAGAATGATGTTTTTCAGAAAAATAAGGAAGCCTTGCCTATTGGACAATCACAATTAAAACCAAACCTATAATATTGAAATTTGTATCCCTCCTATGCTAACAAATGAATATCCAGAATATTAAGTCCCATTTCTCTCAATAACAATTCTCATCAATGCTATTGCTTTATATGTCTTCTCCTAGAATAGACTGTAATTCCAACCATTTTAACACATTGATATAAGACAACCTCCAATCACACACATGAATTTGTACAACAACTTTGTATATATATATTTAGCACAATAGCAGAACAAATTGTCTCAAGTTCTTTAGTCCAAAGAATATACAATTTGACAAACAATAGACTGCTAATCTACTTGCTCGGCATTGAAAGACAAACACAAAGCAAAGAACATTGTTGTTGTGAAATAAATTAGAGTTGTAAGAGAAATGTATAACCGCAGACGCATTAGCATTAACTCAAATAACTTACAGCTTATTTTACACTCAGAGGTTCGCCAATAATGAGAACCAGAGCTTCAAGATGAAACTGAACCTAAATGGGGCACTAAAATTGAGATTTGGCACCTAATACACCAACCCAATTAAAACCCATAAATCATCAAAACCTTCAAAAAGGTTTATCACAACAAAAACCTAGATTCCCAAAACCAATACAACTCAAAGACCAGAGAAAAATAAAGCCAAAAACTCAACCAAACAAACCAACCTTGACTTAAACGAGGTCGTCATAGATCGTCCCGCACTACTTCTGGACGCAATATCAGGAAATGCTTCGATGACGGTATTGTTTTACAATCAGAAATCAGAAAACATTTAGAAATCAGAAATCGTAAAACATTTAGAAATCAAACACGTTCAAGAAAAAAAAAACCCCAAATTTAGGGATTCCAACACCATTCACAATTCAAAGTTTTGGGAGCTTACTGTGAGAGTTTCAGAGAAACAGTGAAGATAAAATCGTCTGAGAAACACCTTGGCTCCTCTTCATTCTCTATAGGGTTCCAACCCTTTCTTCAACATGTGTGACAACAAGCGGGCAGGGGCTGGGTGAGGGGCGGGGAGGGGCTGGGTTGAGGGGAGAGAGCCGAGGGGGGGGCTGAAGCAAGCTCGCAGAAACGATCGATGCTGGGTGAAGATTTAGATAGAAATGATAACCCAGACAGAGAGAGTGGAGGTTTAGTGTGTGGCTGAGTCTGGTGGTAGGTGAGGCTCGTTTTTCCGCGAAAATTTTTTATCCCGCCCATTGGAGGCAAATATTTTGGACTAAAATTTTTTTAATTCACCAGATTTTTCAAGGCGTTGAAAGAGTGCCCTAGAATTCAAGTTTATGACATTTCTCCATTGTCATGGTTTAGTCAAAGTATCCATGACGTTGAAGAAACGCCATCTCATTTTTTAATTTTTATGGCACAATATTTATGTCATTGTTTCATTATTCAATGACATTTTTGCTTGATTGTCATGATTAACAGCTTATATGTTGTATTCCATGGCGTTTTATTTTAAAACGTCATAATAGTGCCTTTTCATGACATTGATTTTTAAAACGCCATAAATTAAATGTCATGAAAATTCAAATTTGTTGTAGTGTGTACCAGTATGGTCTTCTTTATTTCCTTGAAGTGTCGAATATTGTTCAATAACCTTGTGAAGATATGCAAACATGTTTTTTTTTTCTAGAGAGGAGTTCTAATTGAAGAAATAGAAACAAAAAGAAAAAAGAAAAAACATAATAATTAAAGAAAACCCCAAATTACAAACCCTAACACTAATTTTCAATAAATCTGAGGAAATACATATAGAGAGAAAGGGGGAGAAGGAGAGGGAGAGGGAGAGAGAGAGAATATACCTTCAACCAACAACGAGCTTGGCTATTCTCCAACTAGAACTCGACCGACAACGTCCACAACGAGCCTTGAATTTATCTTCTCCAACAACGAGCTTGGCTCTTCTCGTCGTTGGGCGTGATATTTCTGGATCTGGGTTTGAGCGACCCAAAGTGGCGGTTGTCATTCGACCCAACCTCGACCACGATTCGAGTAATGCCGATGATGTCGCCAACGATGGAGAGAGAAAGGGAGAACTGATTTTGGGTTTTGATGAGATCGAGAGAGTGAGAGATAGAAAGGTGCGATGAGAGCTATTTTGGTCTTCCAAATCTGATAAGATCTCATCCAGATCTTGTATAGATCCTTCTATGAGATTTAAGACTAGAGAGAGAGAGAGAGAGAGAGAGAGAGAGAGAGAGATGGAGCTCGTGAGAAGTACCATGGTAGCTCGGTGAAGTCAGAAGGATGTGTGTGTCTGAAGGGCTTTGACCTTCTCTGACTTAAGGTGCGATATGAATGTTTCATTAATTCATTAACGCGCACCTCCGGTTTTTCCCAAATACGAACACCCGCAAATTTTTTATTTTTGTGTAACTTGTCCAACACAACGGTTTTTGTCTAATACTATTGTATTTAATAATTTAGAAAAATTCATAAGACCAAATACCATTGGATATTATACCTTAATATAACGGTTTTTTAAAAACCGTTGTGTGGTAAATTAAGATAAGGGAAAAAATACAAACCGTTATCTATTGACCGTTGTCTATTTACATTATTGTAGTAGTGTGTTATGCTGGTCATACACCGCCGACTAGGCAAGTGCAGAGCAAATGTTATGCGTGTTGGTCGTACACCGCCGAGTCATCTCTAGGCGAGTGCAGAGTAATGTATACCTGCTGAAGGAGGTACTAATATGGTGGTTTAAAACTGCTCATTTAACTTCATAAAATTCGTAACTCAAATCAATATTTCTAATTCAAGACTCATGATAACCAAATAATAAAATCATGATTTAAGAAACCACTTCCAAATCAAAGATCCAATTCAACTTCTTTTATCTCTCAAACAAATTCAATAACCAAATGAATAAATCATGAATTTAGAAAAGTATTTACAAAAATAAAGTCCACTCACTATCAACGAAAGATGAAGCTTCATCGACCTAACAAAAACAAACCATGCGCTTTAAGGTTCAATAAATAATTATATATAATCCTTTCGTCAACAATACTTAATTTTATGATTCACCTATCGAATCAACTTTAAATGGTGTTCCTCTAATATATGAAACATAACTAACAACAATCCAACTACGAAATCAAGGTAATTGATCCAAATGAAAACGAATGAAGTCAACCCCAAATCGGGTTAACTACTAGACACAACACCAATTCCAATTCACTTTTGATAGTCGATTAATCTCATAATTGAGCTTTCCAACAATTTAGATTCCTCAATTATTAAAAACCAATTAACCTAAGTCTAATCTAACCTCGTCTATCCACTCATACAACATAAATATCCCAAATTTAGACGGATGGAAATTATACCCTCCTTGCATTCCATATCCTTCACGACTCGATTTATGATTCCGATAACCAATCTACACTAAGATTGAGACCCTCGAGTATACCCAACCCATCCAAACAACCAAGTGTCACAATTGATTTCCCAACGTTCTCACAACCTGTCTAATTACACAACAATCGACTGATAACCTAAGATCGGTTCAATAACTGTCGAGAATTTGCATTTTCAGCTCACAAATCAACAATTTATCCAATTTAACTCACCCTGTAACGACCCGACCCAAATTTTCACTAGAAATTTAAATTTTTATTTAACTATGTTTTTAAGAGAATTTTTTTTAAATGATGTTGAATTTTATTTGGAAAATAAAGAAGGGGTTTTGATTTAAATTTTTAGCTTTTGTTTAAATTTGGGTTGACTCAAAAGTTGACTTTTAAAATAAATGGGTTTTCGACTTTGACTTTGGGTCCGTTAGATAGGTCTCGAGTCCACGAGTTCGTAGACACGCGGCACGCGTCAATCGGAGTTTCAGTTTGAAAGATATGGGCGTTTGAAGCAAAGGGCAATTTCGTAAAAATGGACAATTGGGTTTAAAAATCAGATTTTTTTTAGAACTTTCTCTCTCTCTCTCTAGAATCTTCTCTCTCTCTCTCTCTCTCTCTCTCTCTCTCTCTCTCTCTCTCTCTCTCTCTCCCGCACACTCACTTCTCCCTTTCTCTCCCCAAGCTCACTCACTCACCTCCCCCTCTCTTCTCTCACCGGCGCGGCCAGCTCCGGCCTACTCCCCGGCGACCAGAGGCCGGCGACGAGTCCCTCTCGTCGTCACTGACCCCACAGACCCCCCTATTTTCTCTCTCTCCGCGACTCCCTCTTCTCCCTCCCCCACTGCGCACGATCGGCTCAGCCCATCCCGGCCAATTCCGGCCATTTCCCGACTAGCCCAGGCCACCGGCGAGCATTCCCGACGCCTCCTCCAGCCAGCCCAGCCACCTCTGCACGCGAACCCAGCCTGGAAAAGGGAGTGTTGACCGCCGGCTTCTCTTCCTTCTCCGACTAGTTTTCCGGCGCCAATCACCTCATTCCTAGGCGAGACGACTGCGGCTCGAAACGATTCGGCGGAGGATCGGAGCTAGGATTCTCACTGTGAGTGGACTTTTGTTTTAAAAATATTTTGTTTATTTTATGGTTGAATTTATTAGCTTATCCCGAGTTTTATTTGAGTATAGTTTGAGTAAAATATTTTGGGGTTGAATTTTTTATAAATGATTATGATTTTCAAGTTTACATTTCCGTTAGTTTGATTAATATTCTTATTTTAAGTCTTATTACATGATTTTCATATGAGGTTGATGAATTAAGTTGGTTTTAAGAGTCCAGAGAAAGATGCGATTTCAAACTTGTTTTAAACAAGAATTTATTGGAAATTGATTTTCAAAGTTTTGAGAAAGCCTTGAGTTGATGGCAAAAGGTGTGAGATTCTCATTAGGACTTTTCATTTTTAAAAAATTATTTTGCGTGGCATTGAGATATTAAAAGTGGTTTTCAAACCACCTTTGCAGTACCCTCCAGGTTTCAGATTTAATAGGTCTTTGGGACCCATCACGATGCACATATAGGCTTTGGGCCGTGTGTCGGGATGATTCGCCCTTTGGGGGCAGCTCTGCGTGCACGTATGACCAGGATTGCCTGCACGTGCTGATTTATTCACACGTGTGTATGGCCAGGATATTGCCTGCACGTGTTGGATTTACTCCACGCGTGTGTATGGCCAGGATTGTTCAGGGTATATAGCATGGTGGAAAATGAAATTGGTATTTTCAGAGTTTGAGTATGGATTTTAAGTGAGAAATATTTTTCGAGTTTTATAATGATTTCAATTTTATTATTATTTTTATGACTTTGTTAATTTAAATGATTTGCTATTGAGATATGTGTTATCTTTTCCTTGAGTTTGATGGGTTTTATAACATTTTTAAGACTTGTGAAATTGTTTTAAAACTGGGGGATTTCAAACAGTAACGAGAGGTTTTAGAGTTAACGTGGTTTTTTTGAAGGATTTTCTGGAACATAAATTTTACTTATGTTTCTCGTTAAACTGTCCACTCACTGAGTTGTCTCACGGTTTATTTGTTTTGTCTTAAATTATCCCCCAGGTAGTAGATTTGGTGGAGGTCGAGCCAAACACGTCGAGGCAGTTGCAATCATCTCCTTAGTTGGACCTTGTAGGCACCATTTAATTTTTGTAAAAATTCCTTGTAATAGAATAGCAGCTCTGATAACCACCCTGCAAATTTTAAGTTGGATTTCTGTGAGATTGTTGGGTCTGAGACCCTATTTGGTTGTGGTAGAGGTGGTTGCTGTCTTAGAAGTGTTTTTAACAGGTCTTGAAATTTTGGGTTAGTCAATTTTCAGGGGAGGTTCTGTCGAATTTTCGGTAGGATTTTCCTTGATTTTGGATTCCCGCAGGACCTCTCTGGGTTTCAGGGTGAAATCCGGGGGCGGTCCTGTCACACCTAAATTTCCATTTAGTGGCCGTGTGGTCTCGGAGTGGCCGAAATTCGACCACTACCGCCACACCCAACGGCTGCCCAAACTTGATTTCCAACCAAAACACAAATGTATCAACCTAATTCCAACTCCAATAGGCTCATTAATCTTAAGAAAATATAAAAACATTAAAGGGAGTCTGAATCGGCCACCACACGCGGCAAAGCTCGCGGTGGCCGTTGGTGGTTGAGTTGGGTTTTTAATTTCGAGCACAATCATACCAAATCAATCATACAAACTTGTAGAGGATGAAGAGAGGATCGATTTCGATACCTGGTTCGAGGCCAACAGTGGCCGGAGTTGGCTGGAAAACACGAAATTCGCCGGAGGTGCCGCGTGCTTCTCTCCTCTTCGAATCGCCGCGTACGGTGGTCGTCTTGGCAAGGTGATGACACCTTTGTGCTCGGCTCGTCGAGTGGAAGAGATCTGGGGTGGTCGAAGGTTGCAATGTTGCTGGAAAAACGAGATCGCCGACGGTGAGTCTTGGCTTCTCTCTCTTCGAAATGCCGCCGGTGGGGGTTGACTAGTGTGAAGGAGGTGTGGGCTGTGATGACCGGTGGGGTGGTCGGTGGTCGGCGAACAGAGAGGGATCGGTGGGAGAGAGAGAGATGAAGAGAGAGGTCGGGGGGGTGTGCGTGGGTGCAGGTGCGGGGAGAGAGAAAAATAAAGGGAGAGAAAGAGTGTTCCCGAAATTTCTAGAGAGAGAAATCCCCCTTCAAAATCTGATTTTTGATTATTTGAATCCCATTTTTATAAATTTACAATATGCCCTTCACTTCACACGCTCATATCTCTCAAACCGTAACTCGAAATAATGCGTGCTACATGTCTATGAACTCGTGGACTCGAAACCTATTCGACGGACCCAAAGTCAAAATCGAAAGCCCCTTTATTTTAAAAGTCAACTTTGGGTCAAGCTCAAATTAAAACAATAGTAAATAAAAATTTAAATCAAAACCCTTTTTATTTTCTAAATAAATCTTAAAATCTTTAAAATAAAATTCAACATCCTTAAAAAAAATCTCTTAAAAACATAGTTAAATAAAAATTTAAATTTCTAGTGAAAATTTGGGTCGAGTCGTTACAATGTAAGACAGAATTTATGGCTCTGCATGCGTTTGACAGATTCTCGGCTCTGCACATGTATGATAGATTTTCCAGGTAACTGAATTGGTGTGTTGTATTATATATGTATTATACGGTTTTATGGTGATAATTTATTTTAAAATTTATAAAACAATTCAGAATTTTAAATATTTGAATTCTATTTGATAAATAGTTTATACTTCTATTCGGTTTATTATATTATAAAAACAATTTTGAACGAGTTTCTGAAAGCGTTTTGAAACTGGGGGATTGCAAAGGACATCGTAAGGTTTCAGAGTTAAACGTGTGTAAAAGGGTTTTCTGAAAAGATATTTAATTTTTGATTTTCATTTCCATTTAACTGTCCACTCGCTGAGTTTATCTCACCGTTTTCTTGTTTTGTCTTAAATTGTCCCCCAAGTAGTAGCTTTGGTGGAGGTTGAGCCAAACACGTCGAGGCATAGCATCCATTTTTCATTCCCGGATCTTATAGGCATCATTTCCATTTTGTGGAAGTTCCTTTTCTTGAATTGTAAAAATTTCTGTAATTGGAGTAGTGGCTCTGATGACCATATTTAAATTATAAGGTTATTTTATATTGTTGGGTCTGAGACCCCTTTTTAGTTATGGTAGAGGTGGTTGATGGTTTAGAAGTGTTTTTAACAGGTTTTGAAATTTTTGAGTTAGTCCATTTTTAGGGGAGTTTCTGCCGAATTTTCGGTAGGATTTTTCTTGATTTTGGATTCCCGTAGGACCTCTCCGGGTTTTAGGGTGGAATCCGGGGGCGGTCCTGTCACTGTTGTGATTCAAATTGGGCTAGTTGTCCAATGACAAGGAGATCAGCATCTGGATATTGTGTTTTCCTTAGCAATTCACTAATTTCTTGGAATTCAAAGAAGCAAAATAGTGTGGCATGTTCATCGACAGAAGCTGAGTATCGTGCCATGGCGGTAACATGCCTAGAACTCACTTGGTTGAGATATATTTTACAAGATTTCGGATTGAGCTTGCTAAGCCTACATCTTTATATTGTGACAACCAGGCAGCTCTACATATTACAGTCAATTCCATTTTTCACGAGAGAACCAAGCATATAGAGATTGATTGCCATGTTGTCCGAGAACAATTGTAAGCTGGGTTGATATCGACTGCCTATGTTCCTTCTGCCTTTCAAACCTGTAGATATTTTTACCAAGGCTTGGGAAAAGAAAGCTTCAAATCTTTAGTATCCAATTAAGTTGGGACTTCATGATATTCATTCACCAACTTGAGAGGTAGTGTTGAGAATCAAGAACGATTTAATTTAGGCAATCAACATTCATTTGTACAGTTGCCTTATTTGTTGTAATTTTCGTAATTGTAGGATCTACCATATTTTTAGGTTCTGTAGCTTTCTTTCTTTTTTCTCCAAGCTGTATAGCTTATATATCTGTACACATTTTCTCTATCAATGATATAGCAGATACCACTTTTACAGTAACTAGGCTCAACAGTACTGATAGTGCTTAAAAAAAAAAAAAAAGTACGGAACCCTTGTTTTCACGTGTGAACTGTTGACCTTTGGATTTAGTGCTGCAATGCCGAACTCTGAATTTGTATATACTAAAAGTCTAAATCCAACAGCTTGTTTGCGTATGTCACTATCACTACCGAAGGCTAAAAGGTTTATCACATGTTCACATGTCACTAATTATCAACTGGGGCACTCCTATTCATACCCAAAGTACGGAACCCTTGTTTTCACGTGTGAACTGTTGACCTTTGGATTTAGTGTTGCAATGCCGAACTCTGAATTTGTATACTAAAAGTCTAAATCCAACAGCTTGTTTGCGTATGTCACTATCACTACCGAAGGCTAAAAGGTTTATCACATGTTCACATGTCACTAATTATCAACTGGGGCACTCCTATTCATACCCTCCTCTTGTTTTTACTTTTTACAGTTGTTTTCAACAACTCTGAACACTTGCTTTCAACTAGCTTAGGGCTTCTGCTATGCTATGAGAAAGTGTGATTCAAAACTCATTTTGGCTCGGAAATGTGTCACACCACAATATTATAGGCCGAAAAATGTGACTCAAAAAGTGGTGTAATCCATAATATAACCCATATAGGGGTCTCAGTGAGACTCAAAATAAAGTGAGACCCAAAATCACTTTAAGCCCACCCACATGAACACAGTAGAGGTGAGAGAGTGTGAATCGGCCTAATGTGATGGGCCCCGCATGTCAGCTCGGGGGGAAGGATCAGCGAGCCATCTTGCGTGAACATCACCAACGATCCAGATGAATTAACTGGTGGTGATGTGCGGTCAGCATTAAAGGACCGTTGGGCCTTTTTTTTTTAGGCCCAGTTTGAATTCAAGGGCCTAGATTAACAAACCGTTGAAAATCAACAGTCCGGATCACACTACCTTTATTTTTTTTAAAAACAAATAACAAATAATTAATAAATCATTAAAAAATCCAAAAAAAGCCCGAAAAAATTTCAAAAACTTTCAGAAAATTTTTAAAAATTATTCGTGCCCTCCAACGACTATATTCTCAAATGGGTCTATATATACCATACAACACCCATAGTTTTTCATCACAAACATAACCTTTCTTTACCAAATTTGCACAAAAAAATATTTTCTTTGTACTCGTTCTATTATTTAGTTGTTTTAGTGTGGTTTTATTTAAATATTTGTCGTTGTCGTTTCAAATATATTCAATATTGACCTTATTTTAAAAATCTCATTAAAATAAAATTAATAAAAAAAATTTTATAATTATTTGAGTTTTAAATTATAAATTAAACATCACTTAATTAATATTAGTTATATTTTAAATAGACATAAAATACTGAGACCCAAAATAAATCTCAACATCATTGAGGCCTTCCACAGTGGTGAGCTTGATAGTGAGAGTGAGAGTGAGAGTGCCCTGAAGCTCTAATTTTGCTTACAGTGGGCCGGAGTAATGAGAGTGAGGGTGAGTGAGGGTGAGAGTTGAGGGTGAGGAGAGGATCCGGCTGAGAGTGAGAGTGTGTGAGTTTTTTATCACAGTGGGCCCCACCGAATTTGAAAAGACAAAAAAGGGCAGAGAGAAGAATTAAAAAGCTTCAGCACAGTCCGGAATTTTCGAAGAAGGCAGGGGCAATTTGGTACTTGCGGAGGGAGAGAAAACAGTGGCCGACAAGCTACTGTTCACCGCAGAAGCACCGAAATGGAAAAGACGAAAAAGGGCTTCAACAAAAATTAAAAAGCTTCAGCACAGGCCAAAATTTTCGAAAAAGGCAAGGGCAATTTGGTACTTCGGAGGGAGGGAATAAAGTGGCAGACAAGCCACTGTTCACCGCAGCAGCTGTCTGCCACTCGCCCACACGCGCGCCTGCTTCACACCGTTGGCCAAGATCTTCCGCCCGTTGCAGATCAACGGTCCCCTTTTTTAAGCCCGGTTTCAATTAAAAAAAAAGAAAA
>QANW01005443.1:314245-335573 GCA_003254865.1 Dryas drummondii
GAAAAAATATTTAAAAATTCTGAAAAATTTATAACGGCTATTTCATCATTTTTCCTATAAATTGAGCATTCACACTTCATTTTTTCACACATCTATCTATCCAATTCATTCATTTTATCAATCTATTCAAATCACCTCACTTTTCCTAGAAAATTCTTTTTTTCCAATCATGGAAAATGCAAAGAGAAAGAATTGGTCCAATGAAGAAGAGGTAGCGCTTGTTGAAGCTTGGATGGAAAATTCGGAAGATTGTGAAATCGGATCCAATCAAAGAAACATGGAATTTTGGAATAAAGTGTACGATCAATTTATTCGGAAATCTCCTCTCGCCGTGAGGAATGGGCGACAAATTGGGGCCGTCATGGCTCACTTCAAGAAAATAGGGCAAGCCACCTCGAAATATCATAAATGTATCTTGGCTGCCGAACGATCACGCACTAGCGGGCAAAATCAAATTGATACGGTGAGTTTTGCTAATTAAACTCAAATATTTTTTTTAATTAAATTCACATATTTATGTTTGATTAATATGTGTGTACTCTATTTTAAATTGTGTATACTTTATTTTTGCTAGTTAAACTCAAATATTTTTGTTAATTAAATTCACATATTTATGTTTGATCAATATGTGTGTACTATATTTCAGATTGTGTATACTTTATTTTTGCTAGTTAAACTCAAATATTTGTGATAATTAAATTCAAATATTTGAGTACCATTTATAATTCATTAATTTGTTTTCATATTACTAGGTGACCTTTGCCAACGCACGATACCAAGCAACAAACTCGAAAAACCGTCCTTTTGCTTGGCACCATTGTTTTGCTAAGATGCAACACTTTGTGAAGTGGCAACATGCACAAACCGACACCCCCACTGATGCCGATACCGAAGCTGAAGCGGTTCAATTGAGCGCGGATAAGGATGCCTCGGCCTTTCAACCATTTAGCGGTAGTCGCCCGAGGCCACCTGGTAGAAACAACTCCAAGAGGGCCAAACAAGTTGATACTAATGATGATGACCTTGCCGATAGTATCAGGTTTCTTTGCCATGGGCAGAAGGACATAGCTGCTTCACGCGACCGATTGATCAAAGAGCACACCGATTTCAAACAAAAGCAGCAAGATTATGAGGTCATGGGCAAGGACCTCACCAACATGCACGGAGAACAACGAGCGTTTTGGGAGGCACAACAGCGTGAAGTTTTGGCGAGGTGGAGGGCAAGTGCTGCTAACGAGGCCAATCAGGGCACGTCGCTCGGGAGGGTACTTCCCCAACACTGACTTTTCACAATATGACTGACGTGTCATTGTTTTTCCAACTATTTCTGTCGTGTACTTTATGTATGCATTTTATTATGAATTAAAATAAAATACCCTATTATTAAATATGTCTCGGATTCCTTTACTTTTCCAAGATGATAAGATAGCCTGTTATGACTGATGATAAGATTTTGATTCGTTTAACTTTCCAAGATGATAAGATTCTGATTCGTTTAATTTTCCAAGATGATAAGATTTTGATTCGTTTACATTATCACACCTAGTCTATAAATTTCACCATGTCGTGCCTTCACCAGTTCACCCTGCTTAGTAATTGCAAAAAATTCGTTTACACTTTGCTTCAGGATGTCTACCCCCCACGATTATGATTCAGATGAAGAGATGTTTCAGGCACAACTAGACATGTACGATGACCAGCTCACAAATATCACGGCGTGTGCCATGGCTGCTTACCGACGACATACACAACGAAGTGAAAGAAGGCCAATACATGGAGGCACATCCCAACCACGACGATATATCCCTCGAGACCGACAACTAGGCCATGGTCTTATTATGAGCAACTATTTCAACCCTGGAGCAAGATATACTGAAGAGATGTTCCGACGACGCTATCGGATGAAGAAATCACTATTCTTAAAGATGATGCAAGAGGTGTGCAACAAAGATGTCTACTTCCAACAAAGACAAGACGCAACTGGAAGATGGGGCTGTACGCCAGAGCAAAAGCTGACTTCGGTCATGAGAATGCTCTCCGCTGGGTACTCGGCTGATGCCCCAGACGAGGGCTTCCAAATTGCCCAAACCACAGTGCTGGAGTCATTCAAGAAGTTCATAAGAGTTATTCCGGAGGTGTACGGAGCGGAATACCTCCGCACACCAACAGTGGCTGATCTCCAACGGCTATTGCGTAAGGCTAAAAAAAGAGGATTCCCAGGTATGCTAGGGAGTCTGGATTGCATGCATTGGGAATGGAAAAATTGCCCAGTAGGACAACAAGGGGCATATCAAGGCCATTATCACACCCCAACTGTGATATTAGAGGCCGTTGCCGGGTACGACACGTGGATTTGGCATGCCAATTTTGGTTTTCCAGGGAGCAACAATGACATCAACGTATTGGATGGCTCACACCTTTTTGATGATGAGGAGCAGATGCGAAACCATCAGATCAAGTATAAGGTTAATGGCAATGACTACACAATGGAGTATTATCTAGTTGATCGGATCTATCCCAAATGGGCCACGCTTATACAAACAATAACGAATCCGGTAGGAGAGGCAAGTCAGCTATTTGCAAGATATCAAGAGTCCTACCGGAAAGATGTCGAGAGGGCGTTCGGGATTCTGAGGGCTAGATGGGAGATTCTAAAAAAGCCCGCCAGAGGATGGAAAGCCAATGATCTGGGCTATATTATGAAGACATGCATAATTTTGCACAACATGATCATTGAGGACGAGCGTCCAGAGAACGAGGACGATGAATCGGACGATGACATTGACCACGTTCAGGAAAGAATCTCCCGGGCTGTGGCACGGTATGACACTGAACCATATGATGGAGGCCAAAGTTATCAGCCAATTCTTTTAGAGCAACGGCTTTCTCGGGTTAGGTTGATACGGTCAACAACACTCCACCAGCAACTGAAGAATGATTTGGTCCAGCACCTTTGGACGCGAGAAGGAAGTTGTGGCCAAGCACAACGCCGACGCCGGCGATGAACGCCGAAATGTTGAAGATGTCTCTAATACCATTGTGTGTTTGTTTGTGTTTGTGTTTGTGGCTGTCGTTTTGTGTTTGTTTGTGATTGTTTTTTGTTTTATTTGTTTATGTTTATTTATGTTTGTCTGTCNATATTAAAGATCTCTTTAAAATAAAATTAATGGTATAATTTTTATAAATATTTAAACTATAAATTATAACTTAACTATAACTTAATCTAACTTAGGCTTAATTTAATTATATACAATTACATTACTCTCAGCTCTTACTCTCAGCACCACTGTAACTTCAGCACATATCACTCTCACTCTCAGGACAAAAAATCACTTTTCAGGCCAAAAAATCACTTTTCAGGCAATGTCTTACTCACTCTCACTCTCACCACTGTGGATGGCCTAAAGAAATAAATGACACTATTTTGGGTCACACATAATGGGTCTCACCAAAATGGGTTTTGGGTTACTTGCTTGTCCAGCAAAAACACTAGCTTACTTGGTTTTCTTAGCACCTGAGATTTAATTAATAATTTTAGAACTACAGATTTTTAAGAAATTTTTTTTGGGTGATTTTGGAAAGAAACAGCCACGTGGCATAATATTAGGGGCTGCGGGTGGAATGAGAGTGTCCACCACTATGGATGAAAACTTATCCTGAAATGGTGGCTAAGGAATCTACATTGCCCTTGATTTTTTCCCACTTTGGTAAGTGCTAACTGCTAAATAATGACCACTTAGTATCACCAAAAAAAATTAAATAACGAGCACTTGGTAATAAAAGAATAAAAAAATTAAATAATGACCGCCCACAAAAACTTAAATAAAGTAAGACCAATAATGATTGCCGGCTTGCCGCCCTGGCCCTGTCGCTTCTATACTTAACTTTTATTGATTGATCAATTCATCTTCCTTATCTCTATATAGGAAAAGGATCACTTGGTGCAAAGTTATCAAAATCGTAATAAGCCACTGTGAAAGATTTGAGAGAGGAGAGGAGAGAAATGGCTGAGATTGCTGTGAACGTTGTTGTTGTTGACAAGTTGGTTCCATTGCTTGCCCAAGAATCCAAATTGTTGAAAGGTGTCCGCAAAGAAGTGGACAGCATCAAAGGTGAATTGGAGAGCATTCGATCATTTCTAAGGGATGCAGATGTTAAGGCAGAGACGGATGGAAGTGTCAAGGCGTGGGTGAAACAAGTGCGAGAAGTAGCTCATCGCACAGAGGATGTCATCGACGAATATGTACGTCATCGGTCAAAACAGGCTTGTCAATCATGTGGACTCCTCATCAATTTCGTCCATCAAGTTGCATGCTTCACTAAGAAATTGATGATATGGAGCCACCGTGAGATGTCCGATGAATTTCAAGATATCAAAAGAGCATTGTGCGAGATCACGGCAAGACGGGGCAGATACAACTTCAATTCCTCAACAGATCAAGGCTCAAGCTCCAACAATGGTGTTCCATGGCATTACCCTGGATTGGCGTCCCTTTTCATTGGGGAAACTGAAATTGTTGGTTTTGAAGAGCCTATGCACCAACTGAACAAAGGGCTGTTAGAGGGAGAATCAAAACGGACAACAATTTCTTTATACGGCATGGGTGGACTTGGCAAGACCACTCTTACCCAAATCGTTTTCAACAACCAAAAAGTGAAAGGAAAGTTTGATTGCCATGCTTGGATCACTGTCTCTCAATCATACAATATGGTTGAGCTGTTAAGGACAATGATGAAGCAGTTCAACGAGGAGGAGGGGCTCTTGAGGACCATCGATGCAATGGATCAGACACGACTTATTCAAGAACTGAGGGAGTTTCTGCTACAAAAGAGGTACTTGATTGTATTTGATGATGTGTGGGACATAGATTTTTGGGGATCTATGGAACATGCTTTACCCAAAAATGAAAAAAGTAGTCGGATAGTCATCACAACGCGTAAGGGTGATGTTGCTTCTTCTACTCATGTCATTGAACTCCAACCTCTGTCTCAAGAAGAGGCCTGGGAGCTTTTTTGCAAGAAGGCGTTCAAGTTTAATTTACATGGCCGTTGCCCCCAAGAGTTGAAGGAGTTGTCTCTTGACATTGTAAGAAAATGTCAAGGACTGCCTCTTGCGATCGTCTTAATTGGTGGTGTTTTGTCACGAAGAGACAAGGTTGTGTCCCAATGGCGAATGTTTCATGACAGTCTCCGATCTGAGCTAGAAAATAATCCCCAACTTGCAAGTATCACAAAAATCCTATCCCTTTGTTATTATGATTTGCCTTGCTACCTCAAATCTTGTTTCTTGTACTTTGGCATGTATCCGGAGGATTATTCTGTTAGACGTGGACGATTGATTCGTCTATGGGTAGCCGAAGGGTTTTTAAAAGAAGCCGATGGCAAGACAGTGGAAGAGGTAGCCGAAGACTACTTGAATGAGCTCATTCATAGAAGTTTGGTTAAAGTATCAGAGGTGTTTTTCGATGGACGAGCTCGGAGCTGTCAAATCCATGATTTGGTGCGCGACTTCATTCTTCAGAAGCATAACGAGTTGAACTTCTGCCAAGTTTTGTCAGAACAAGAGGACCTAAGTTTTGGTTTTGGTGGGTCAATCCGGCGCCTATCAATCTGTAATAGTAAAGTAAACGTCCTAAAGATCATTAATCTCCCAAAACTTCGTTCAGTTTGCATGTTTGGGGAAAATGAATTGCCAAAGCGTTTTCCAAATACAGTCATTACAACTTCCAAGCTTTTGAAAATATTAGACTTTGAAGATGCTCCAATAACAAGTGTTCCTGACGAAGTTGGAAATTTGTTCCATTTGACGTATTTGAGTGTGCGAGATACAAAAGTATCAACGCTTCCCAAGTCCATAGGTAAGCTTCAAAACCTACAGACTTTGGAACTGAGAGGTCCTAATATGAATCTGTTACCAGGTGAGATTCTCGGGCTCCCTAAGCTGCGACATCTTCTTGTTGGATCTACTAGACGAGGAGTTAAGATTCCTGATGTGATTGGATCTTTAGAATCCTTGCAGTATTTATGCTATGTGGATGCAAATCATGGTGATGGCTTTGTTAGAGACTTAAGAAAGTTGAAACAGTTGAGGAAGTTGGGGATTTTAAATTTGAAGAAAGAAAATGGGGAGGCTCTGTGCACTGCAATTGAGAATATGAGGCACCTTCGTTCATTGTTTGTTTGTACAATAAACGAGTTTGAGGAAATTCTTGATTTGCAATCTATATCTTCTCCCCCTCCACTACTTCAACGTCTCTACTTGAAGGGGCGCTTAGAGAAGTTACCGGATTGGATTTCTAAACTTCATAATCTAACAAAAATACGTTTTGTTATGGCAAAGTTAACGGATGACCCGCTTAATGTTCTTCAAGCATTGCTTAATTTATTGGAACTCTGGCTCGAGGATGCATATGATGGTGAGCAACTTCATTTTAAGGCAACTGGATTTCAGAAACTAAAGATATTAAGACTCCACGAGTTTGATAGAGTGACTAGATTGAAGTGGGTGATGATAGACGAAGGGGCACTGCCTCTTCTTCAGGAGTTAAAGATTCACCATCATATACAATTGAAAGAGGGGAGTCCAGGAATGCTACAGCAGAGAAATGTCAGAATTTGGTGAACAATAAAGGAACAGGAAATCAAACCTACAATCTTCTTTCATTTGATTATGACGTCGAAGCATCTACAAGGTAAATTTATGAAATTTCCAAGCTTATCAGTTTCCTACTTTTTATTCTTACCTCTCCTTTCACTCGATCTGTTGATGATTTTGAAAATCATGAAGGTAGAGATGATGAAGCCTTAACAGTTAATTGCACTCTTCAAACTTACAATCATTTTAAGTATTTGTCTTATATTCCTTTCTTTCCTTATATATTTACATGTATTTGTATGTACATGTTAGTTTCGTTTTCATGTATTTCCTCTGTATTTACTCTGCCAGACTACTGGCAGAGTATTTGGGTTCTAGTCCTCTTCATTGATTTGCTGACCAATGAATGCCTTTTATTTATGTGCCAAAGAAAATTAGGGCTCAAGTTAGTTAGTGACTTTTTTTTTTGTTCAGGCGTACTCAAGAATAGTCACACGTATATGTTATATGGAAAATTAGAGTTTAGTCATTCTAACATTTCATATTTCGAAAAAAACCTTATGACTTTTTTTTTTTTTTCTCCAAATAAAGTCATTATCTTTTCTAAATAAAGCCCTTTAACCATTGTCTTGTCAAAGAAATATGTCATTATTTTTTTATTTTTTGAGGGTATAGGGTACGGGTTCACCTTATATATTCCTAGGGTATAAAATGAGATTTGCGAAGGTTGCATGTTAGGTTTTAACTCTGAGAGCCCAAAATCTCAGAGTTAAAACCTAATATAAAGCCGACAAACCAGAGCTTGGGAAGAAGTAAAAATGTATTGACGAACACTCGAAAATGACTGTCAAGGGCTCAGCACCTAGTATGTGTGGAAAAATTAAAACTAATGGACCAATATTATGTAATATGGAATGATAACAATATTATTAGATTTTAGTTAAAATTTTAAAAGTAATAAAGTTTTATTTAGTAAATTATTAAATTAAATGACCTAAATAGAAGTTTCCCTATGTTCTATAGGCGATAAAAGCCTATGATGTGGTTTTAGTTGGTTAGAACTGTAAAACCTGTCTCGTTAGTCTCTTGGGTTTAGGCAATTTTGGAAACTTAATGTGGAACAGTTTGTGACGGTTTTTTGAATATACATGAAAATGGTTTTTGTAATGCCTTGGAAATAGAAAATGGTTTTGGGATTATGGTATCACTGGTTTTGAGATATAGATGGTTATTACTGGATTTTTTAAATTATTTGAGGTGTACTTATTTGATAAATAAAGGTTTAATTTTAGTTGATTGATTATGAATCCCTATTTTGTAGGGGTGGGCACGGGACCCCGGGGGGGGGGGGGGGGGGGGNATCCCGTTCCCATCTCATGCTTTGGGTTCGAGATCGGTACAGGATGAGGTGGGTGTTTTGGAGCTCTGGTACCATCTCGTCCCGGACCAAACTAGTTCGGTATTAGTTCGGTACCAACCCGGTCCCAAACGAAAAGAAGAAGAAAAAGAGGTGGTTCGGTGGCCTTGGGTCGCTAAGAAAGTGGCCGGACGGTGAGGTGGGTGATCGATTGGGCTGGGTTGCGCGCGAGCTGGAGGTGACTGGGTGGCGGCCTGGCTGGGTGGCTGGTGCTGGTCGCAAGAGAGAGAGAGAGATGGAGGAAGTGAGAAGGAAAAGAGAAGGAAGAAAAAGGAAGAGAGAAGGAAGAGATAAAGAAGAAAAAGGAAGAGAGAAGGAAACAAAGTGAGGGCTGGGGACTTGGTTGTCATGGGTTAGAGAGAGAGAGAGAGAGAGTTTTAATATTTTAAACAATAAATAAATGGTTGGAGAGAGAGAGAGAGAGAGAGAGAGAGAGAGAGAGAAAGTTTTAAAATTCAAAATAATAAATAAAATATAATTGGGGACAATACGGGACGAGATGGTTTTCAAACATCAGAATCGTTCCCATTCCATTTAGGAACGGGACGGAACGAGATGAGAGAACAAAATTTCGGGATGTGACTGATTGGGACAGGACGGGACAGTTTCGGTATTTCTGGTATTAATGCCCACCCCTACTATTTTGCTGCATCCTAAAATTATTATTTTGTCATGTGCATTTAAACCCATAATGAGATTTGAATATTTTCCCACTGAGCATGCAGAAGCTCACCCCCATTACTTTTACAGGTACTCAGATTGCCAATAGTACGTCAAGACTACATTATGTTGATTTTGGTGCTTGGATGTTGAGGCATGCATAGTTGATGTTATTATTATTATTTTTTGGATATAGTAGCTGTGGCATGTATAATGTATTGTTGGGAGATATAGATTTTATTCTTTATGTGTGTTGTATGGAATATTATTTTCTTTGGCATATATTTATTCTGGGAGCCATGGGTGGCGGTTGGTGTATTTAATTTGGTGATCTATTTGACTTGTTTATTTATTTTGGAGCACGTTGCACGTTGTTATTATAGATTTAGTTGTATGGCCATGGTTGATAGACGCAAGTTATGGATGAATGAAAAGTAGAGATGGATCATTTAACAAATGTTTGAATGACGGAATGGCCACATCAACATTTTTTATGGTTTGAATGATAGAATTGACGGAAAAAAGTAAAATGGGACATGAAGAATAGTTGTAGGTGGTAAAGTGAGACAAATAAACATCTAGGTGGTAAAATGTGAATCAACTCAAACTTTGGGTGGTAAAAATACAATTAAGCCTTAATTTTAATGAGAATTTATATTATTGACAGAAATTAAACTGGTTATACAGGTTGGACTCTATAGAGACCAAGTTATGGTTGCTATATACTACCTTTCTTACTATCCTTTTTTCCTTAATCATGCCTTGGGAAACCGGGGCGTGACACAGCTACGATTCTTATTTCAACAACTTGGGTCATGTGGCTAGCCCTTTTGTATTATGATTATGAGTTGGAAATCTTTCAAGTTAGAGCCTATTAGGAAAAACTTAGGTTGTTGCTACATTGAATCACAAATTTTTTTTCCTATATATTAATGTTTATGCTTGGATGCTGTTACCCCTAAAATTCACAGTAAGAACCACCAAGAATTCCAGTAAGAACACTGCAGTCCTTTGAACAATTACGGGCGTGCCACTGCCTTCGGCTGAGAGTCGTTTGCATAAATAATTAAGTTTGTGTGATTTGCACCGAATCTAACTCTCCTCTCAAACAATTGAACAGCAAGTAAAGGAACATAAAACTTGCCTAGGCTCACTTTGCCTTGATCTTCAAGGACTTTACTCGTCTGGTGTGATTGTGACTGTTTGTTCGAGTTCGAAAGTGCATAAAACAATGTTAAGTGTGATTGGATGCAAATAAGAATAATGAACTTTGATGAAGAAAGTATGAATAACTTGATTATCACGAAATTGAGTAACGATTGTACTTCTAACAATGAATCGATTCTAAGGAAAAGCAAACCCTAGCAGAGCAAAAAACAAAGAAAAGAACTTGAAAGCTTGAGAAATTTAGATGCTTGAGATCTTGAGAATTCTAAAATTGTAGGTTGCTCTAAAAGTTGTGTATTGATTGTGAGAGAGCCTCTTTATGCATAATGCCTTTTTATATATAGTGATCACCCTCCTAACTTCTAGGAAAATCATTTTCTTACTTGAATTTGAACTTCTCCTTGCTTTACCTTCACGCCTAAGCTTCCCCAATTCTTGCCTTATTTGGAACTCCTAGTCCATGTAACGACCCGACCCAAATTTTCACTAGAAATTTAAATTTTTATTTAACTATGTTTTTAAGAGGTTTATAAAAGATGTTGGATTGTATTTTAAAGATTTTGAAATTTATTTGGAAAGTAAAAAGGGTTTTGAATTAAAGTTTTGATTTATTTATTTTCGTTTTAATTTAAGCTCGACCAAAAGTTGACTTTTAAAATAAATGAGATTTTGATTTTGACTTTGGGTCCATTAGATAGGTCTCGAGTCCACGAGTTTGTAGACACGCGGCACGCTTCGATCCGAGTTACGGTTTGAAAGATATAGGCGTTTAAAGTGAGGGGCAATGTCGTAAATTTATAAAAGTGGGTTTTAAAAATCAGATTTTTTTTAGAACTTTCTCTCTCTCTCTAGAATCTTCTCTCTCTCCCTTTTTATTCTCTCCTTCTCCCTCCCGCACACTCACTTCTCCCTCTCTCCCCGAGCTCACTCACCTCCCCCTCTCTTCTCTCACCGGCGCAGCCAGCTCCGGCCATTTTCACGGCGACCAGAGGCCGGCGACCAGCTAACCCCACTGGCCCAGTTCTCTCTCTCCCCGTGCTCTCTCTCTCCTTCGCGTTTCTCTCTCTCTCTTCCCCTTCTCGGCGCGCGACACCACCAGGTCGGACCATCTTCTCCGGCGAGTTTCCCGACGACCCAAGCTCACCAGTCGACTCCTCGCCCGGCGCCAACACAGCCCAGCACCTCCTTGCGTCGGCCAGCCACCACTGCGACACGAACCGCGATTGAAAGCCAGCCCACTGCCGCCCCTTTCCTTTGGCGATTCCGGCCACCTCTGGCCTCCGTTCGAATTGATTTTAGGTGGGTTTTCTTCCCTTCTCAGTGGACTTTCATTCTTTCATGAATTGGTTGTCTGATTTTGAGAAATTGATGAAGATTGAATTTGTGGGGTTTAAGGCTATTTTGGGCTTTCTTGAAAACTGGTTTTAGGGATTTTTGTTGGATAATTATTGGACAATATTCACCTGTTTGAACCCCAATTGAAGATTAGAATTTAAAAAGGTTATGAAATTCTGAGTATTTGTGGAAGTTGGAGTTGGGGGTTGATGCCATTTCGGGTTAGCTTGGGTTTTCGGATTTGGGGGGCTATTGTGTTGTCGCCTAGGATAAATTTCTTCCCTAGGAAACTCAATAGTTGTTTAGGACTGAGAAAATTAATGGGTTTGGTTGGAATTAAATTAAATTGGTTGGAATTGGAGTTGGGGCAGCCACTTGGGACAGCTCCTGCAGTGAGTCCGAACCCCCGCTGTCATTCGTGAATAAATGATTAATTGTGGGCAATTGTGGAGTGAGTTATTGATCTTGGTTATGACGTTTTTGGTTAGGCTGAGCCGGAGAGCTTCCGGAGTGTTTATGTAGGAGTTTTGGGTATATGAGTGGAAGTTGGAAATTGTCGAGCTAGAATGGGAGTCCGGTGTGATGTTAAGTTGAGCACTCCTCTACGTTTAAGTGTCTTGTGTTGGAATTAATTATATTTCGTCGATTGTCTATTTTATAGGCGAGACGACCGCGGCTCGAAACGATTCGGCGGAGGATCAAAGCTAGGGATATCACTGTGAGTGGACTTTTGTTTTAAAATATTTTGTTTATTTTATGGTTGAATTTATTAGCTTATCCCGAGTTTTATTTGAGTATAGTTTGAGTAAAATATTTTGGGGTTGAATTTGTTATAAATGATTATGATTTTCAAGTTTACATTTCCGTTAGTTTGATTAATATTCTTATTTTAAGTCTTATTACATGATTTTCATATGAGGTTGATGAATTAAGTTGGTTTTAAGAGTCGAGAGAAAGATGCGATTTCAAACTTGTTTTAAACAAGAATTTATTGGAAATTGATTTTCAAAGTTTTGAGAAAGCCTTGAGTTGATGGCAAAAGGTGTGAGAATCTCATTGAGACTTTTCATTTTTAAGAAATTATTTTGCGTGGCATTGAGATATTAAAAATGGTTTTCAAACCACCTTTGCAGTACCCTCCAGGTTTCAGATATAATAGGTCTTTGGGACCCATCACGATGCACATATAGGCTTTGGGCCGTGTGTCGGGATGCTTCGCCCTTTGGGGGCCGCTCTGCGTGCACGTATGACCAGGATTGCCTGCACGTGCTGATTTATTCACGCGTGTGTATGGCCAGGATATTGCCTGCACGTGTTGGATTTACTCCACGCGTGTGTATGGCCAGGATTATTCAGGGTATATAGCATGGTGGAAAATGAAATTGGTATTTTCAGAGTTTGAGTATGGATTTTAAGTGAGAAATATTTTTCGAGTTTTATAATGATTTCGATTTTTACTATGATTTTGATAAATTAAATGATTGGCTTTTGAGAAAAGTGTTTTGAGTTATCTTTACTTTGACTCTCATTAGTTTTATAACCCTCTTAAAGTTTGGAAATGATTTTAAAACTGGGGGATTTCAAACAGTAACGAGAGGTTTTAGAGTTAACGTGGTTTTTGAAGGATTTTCTGAAACAGGAAGTTTACTTTTATTTTCGTTTTCTATTAAACCGTCCACTCACTGAGTTGTCTCATGGTTTTCTTGTTTTGTCTTAAATTGTCCCCCCAGGTAGTGGCTTTGGTGGAGGTCGAGCCAATAACGTCGAGGCATTCGCGTCCATCTCCCTAGTCGGACTCTGTAGGCGACACTTTATTATATAAAATTTCCTTATAATAGGATAGGAGCTCTGATAACCACTCTACAAATTTTAAGTTGGATTTCTGTGAGATTGTTGGGTCTGAGACCCTATTTTGGTTGCGGTAGAGGTGGTTGATATGTTAGAAGTGCTTCTTAACAGGTTTAAAATTTCTGGGTTAGTCCATTTTCAGGGGAGGTTCTGCCGAATTTTCGGTAGGATTTTCCTTGAATTTGGATTCCCGCAGGACCTCTTCGGGTTTCTGGGTAAAACTCGGGGGCGGTCCTGTCANCCGGGTTTCAGGGAGGAACCCGGGGGCGGTCCTGTCAGTCCACCCGCTACTAGATTGGAATCATCTAGAACTTACAACTTCTCTTGGACTTGGGCTGAATTGCTAAGCTTCTTCTCGAACAACAACTGGGCCTTAATTCAAACAAAGTCAGGTTCGGTTGTGCATTCGGCCCAATACCAAAATAGGGTGTAAAGATATGCCCCCTATTTCCTTGAGCATTGGCTATCTCAGCCGCCGAGTGGTTAAGGAAATGTAAAGCTTTTATAATGTTTTTCTCACTACCAGAATTTCTTGCAAATTTCTTCACAAATTTTGTTGATTTCAGTGAAAATGTCAGATGTCCAACACTTAGCATTTTAAACTTAATTCATCCATCTTTTATCTGTAATCAATCCAACTTCAAGGGAAAAGATCCGCCAACAGCACCAAAATCTTCGCATTTAATTCTCTCAAGTCACGTGGGTAAGTAAGCGGCATGGGATGCATGAAAATCTAGGCGAACGTCAATCATGTTGTTCACTCAGCCCCTAAAACTTGCCTCGAAAATCACAACTCATTATATCATGAAATTTAGAAAATTAACTCAAAATATAAAAAAATTCGAATTCCCACCAAACCCCACTCGCAACTCTTTTCATCCAAGCCCATATATAAACCATACTTAGCCATTTTCAATTTTTCACGCTTTCCAGAACTCACAAACTCTCTTTGCTTTCACTGTAAATTTGCTCTATGTTCTTCAGATTTCCAGAAACCCACACTTTCAGTCCCTTTCTTCTCATTTTCAAGATCAATGGCTTCCTCCACTACAACTTCTTCATCTTCCTCTACTTCTGCGATTGTCACTGCTACCAAAATCACCTAGACACTTCCAATTGCACCTAATATTGCCATAAACGCCCCTGTGACTTCTGCAACTGCCACTACTAGTACTCATGCCGTCGGGGAATCCATCGGAGTTCCTCTTCTGGTTGGAACCGTCACAATTATTGAGGATACTCCAAAATCACTCCTCACTACCATCGCCACACGTTCAGAAGCGTTTAATGAAGCCCTAAAAAAAACCATCAACGTTGTTCCAGAGAAAGAGATATTCAATATCCTCACCAACGGCGAGACCCGCTGCTTGGGTCCTATCATTGCCGAACAATTCCCCGAAAAGGTTGAGGATGTTTTGTTGTTACCACTTTTTGTACAACTTGTTTTACTTGGAATTTGAAATGAATACCAAGTTGTAGCTCACAAGTATACGAATCGCTTGTGGTAAGCATAACATATAAGTACAAGGTCGATCCTATGAGGAATGGACAGATAGTCGACAAATAGGAGAAGATAAACATGATGAACTGGCTGCAGTAGCATTTACTGTGGATACATATATCAACTCTTAGTCGATTATGTGTTCACCATTTGTGAAGCCTGGGAATTTCCAAAAGTGTTTTAAGAATTTTCCTGAGACTTTATAGAAATTCTTGAACTTTTCTAGAATTTATTTGTGAAAGGAATTTGTTTTCCCTCAAGATCGACAGGTCTTTTGAGTAACACGCCTTCACGGGAAATGTTTTGTTTGTGTATAGAAGACCAACGGTGCAGACCTCGTATTTTTTGGAATTCAGGAAATTATCCAATGAATTTACAAAGAGTCTTTAGTATTTTAATTTTCTAGAATCTAATTTGGAGTTCCCAAATTTTCTAGAAAATATTAAAGGGCAAATTGGTGTTTTGACCCTTTAGATAATTAGTACTCATTGAGACAAGTCCCGAGCTATTTTTGGCAAATTTTCGAAGTTAAGAAAATAGTAGAAATTAGAAAATAAGAAAAAGAAACAGCGCACCACTTGGTGCGACGTGGTTGGCCGTGACGCATTGACCAAAACAACGTCATTTTGATGCAAAGGGATCTGCGGAGCATACTCATTTCAGCACAGGCGACCCGCTCGACCCGTTTCCTCTTTTCCCTCGACCCTCGCCTTGACTCAGCCCACCCCGCTTCTCCTTTTCTCTTCTTCCTCTTTGGGCTGCTCCTTTCAGCCTTCCTGAAGCTCAATTAATTTGGGCTGTTTCAAGGCCCTTTTCTTTGTGTTTTTGGCCCAGCAGCCTCATCCTATAAAGCCCAAAGCCCATGCCTTAGAATTCTCTAGAATTTCCTAGAATTCTCTAGGATGTTATAGAATTCTGATTTTTATTTTATTTTCTATTTATTTAATTCTATTTTTGATTCTAGAGTATTCCATTTAATCTTAGCCACATATTTCCATTTAATCCTAGCCATCCATTCACTCACCACCCACCTTAAATACCCCACCATTCCCATCATTTTCATTCACACCAAAAGCTTGAGTTCTAGAACTTCTCTCTCTAGAAACTCACTCACTCTCTCTCTCTCTCTCTCTCACTCACTCACTCTCTCTCTCTCTCTCTCTCTCTCTCTCTAGGGATCAAATAGAAATTTTTCTATTTTGATCATAGCTTGAGTTCTAGAAGTCCGATAGGTGAGCCATTTTCGCCTACATGTTCGTGGAAATTAAAATTAAAATGAACCTAAGTAGAAATCAAACGATCTGACATGACTTTTTGCCTCGGGAAGCAAGGTCATGCCGGATCAAGAATTCAGAGAAGCCTAGCAGTTACGCTAATTTCGAACCTTTGAATTTTACCTAGTCTTAACAGTCAAGGTCGAGAGTACGTTTTGTACGTTCCTAATAGCTGTCGTTGGATTTGGAACTCCAGTTTCCCAACAGGTACACGAGGACAAAGTAGACTTGGAGATAGGCAGGGCTTTTACATTGGTAAATGGTAGGGGGAAAACACCACGTCCCTGTTATAGGGCTTTCCCGTATTTTGATAATACTATATATTATGAAATTGTTTTCATGTATTGCATGAATTTTTTATGGCATACTTGTATGGATTTTACTGTGATTACCATTGTGACCTGAGAGTAAAAGGCCCCAGTGTGGTGTGCTTGGGTTTCGATCCCCTAAACTTCATGAGGCGGTGTTTACGGACGGGCTAGTCGAATGTCCTTCTGGGGAGGCTAGCCTACGTGGTATTCACTAGGAATGGATACTCTCGCTATCGTATCGATGTTGATTGGATTCCGGTATGGGTAGTTGGTCATTCGTGTTCGGCTAGCAGGTAAGTATTATGAACTTGACACATGTCAGATTTTAACAGAAGATGTGTGAAAGCATGCAAAGGTTTTACTCACTAACTATTATTGTGGATATTTTGTTGTATTGCATTGTTTCACCTTGGTTTTCCTCTCATTCAAATTATATATATTATACCTTCATTATCTTTTTTCAAACCTAACTTGGGATTTCCCTCGAGGGGAAGCAATAATCGTATGTGATGCTTACCCCCTACTGTACTCTTGTGAGTGCAGATTTCCCAGTAAATAATGACTTGGACTAAGGCTGATGGCGTGGCATGTGGATCTTGTCAATTCAAGTTTCAGCTTCAGCTTTCTGTCTATTTGGTTTCACTCCTTTCTTTGGATCAGTGGTGGTGTCTCCGTCTTTTTCTATAGGTGTTCTACACATGCAGATTCTAGAATTTCAGTCTCTTTGGCATTACTTTATTAGTCGCCGAATCACTCTGGATATGGGTTGGGATATCTTTACTGTTTATTTTATGAATATCCACTTGCTTTAGTAGGATTATTTGTATTTTAAAACTCATGATCCTCACAGGTTGGCTTTATATTTCTGTTTATTAATAATATTTCGAAATATTATTCAGAAATACATTTCGTTGTAATTTATATACTGGTCCAACCAAGACGAAATTTTTCAAACAAGCTTATCTTGTTTTAAGAAGCTTGGGGATGTGATACTTAGTGGTAGAAGTATTATATCCTCAAGATTTCTAGAACGAGTGTGTTGTGACGTGGCCAATTTCCGGGTGTCACACCATCAAAATTTTAGATATGAATTTGGGTTCCATTGACGTCGAGCTTTGAATATAAACACGAATAAATAATTCAGATATGAAAACCTAACTATATGAAACTCTCAATGCAAAAAAGTTATTTCATTAATCTTTTCCCATCATCTATCAATAATTTGTAGTTGCGTTTTGATTTCCCATGTTTAATATATTTAAAAAATCTTGCTTGTATTTGCATTTTGATTTCCCATGTTTCCACCAAAATTGATCAACCTGAATTTTTTTTTTACCATATTTCAATGTATGAATAATTTGTGAATGTCATATTGAAATTACAGATGAACATTGTGCCTGTTCTCTGTTGCTATCACAAGAAGTGGATCAAATCTGAATAGATCTGTGACATCTTGGCATACGAAGGTGGGGAGGAGAAAGAAATAAGACTATCGCGCATCACAACCCTTGATGAGCTGCTTTAGAGGGCTTCCAAACTGCTTGGGGTTGAGAGAGACTCCCAGACAATATTCATGAGGTACTTGGCGACCCTATCAATAGGTGGGATTGTCAAGTACATCAAGACCAAGTATGAGGATAATTTGGATGTTTTCTTGAATCAAGAAAGTCAGACCATGGTACCATTGTATCTAAGTGGATGTTTTCTTGATTCACCCAAAGACGTTGCAGACTCTAACAACGTCGATCATCCACGTCTTACTATCATGAGCAGCCATTGCTATTGACTTGGCAGGGGTTGCAGACCTTACTTACAGTGAGTAATTTCCTGTAGGCAACCCGGATTCCACAGAAATCATGTATGGTGATGTTGACTATGCAGACAATGAGGAAAGTAAACCTGCTCCCACATCTGGATGCCAATCACGGTCAGTATCTCATAAACAAGTGCCATATGAGGTGCAAGCAGTCCATATTCCATCAGTTCCAGCCCTGAATGTCAGCATAGTTCTTGAAGTTGGGCAATCTTCTTCGGTGTCGGTTGGAGAATCTCTTCATTATGTTGTGCCTTAAACATATGGAACCTGTTGTTGTCATAAACGATGTAAGGCAGCGTCATCCGCAGCTTATTTTGAACCACACAACATTGGCTGGAAATCGAAGCTACAATTGATAGTGCTGCAATAACAGTTGTTGATGGTTAAGTAAATGACTTCAATGAGCTGCGAGTTCTTTAATTTTTTCCATACGAAGGAGGAGCTTCGGAAAGCTCTTGCTTTGAAAACGATTAAAGACAACTGTGAGTACCGAGTGGTAAAATCTTCCAATACAATTTTCACCCAAAGCTGCCTCCATGAAGGTTGCAGGTACTGGATACGTGCTATGAGGCAACAACCTTCAGGCATTTGAAGATAACCAAATTGGTTGACAAACACACATGTGGCTTGAAGTTCAGTAACAAGGAACACCAGAAAGCAATTTCTATTGTTATTGGATAGGTCATAAAACAAAAGTATATTGGTGCGGGCCGGTCATATAGACCCTGCAAAATACAGGAGGACTTCCAAACCCACCATGGTGTACTTGTTTTCTATGGAACTTGTTGGAGAGCCCGTGTGGCGGCTCTAGAGATTGTTAAAGGTTCTCCAAAGGGATCTTATGCCCTATTTCCTTCTTATTGTCACGAACTGCATCAGAAGAATCTTGGGACTGTGACTTCCATACTCATCGATCTAAACTAGCACTTCATGTACTTTTGTATGGACATGGGTGCTTCCATAAGGCAATTTGTGGAACACATACAACCTGTCTTGTCTGTTGATGCCACTTTCCTTAAGTGAAAGTACCGCGGATCCTTGTTGGTTGCTGCAGCATTGGACGAGAACAACCATAAATATCTTGTTGCCTTTGGAATATGTGATAATGAGAATGATGATTCATCGGAGTGGTTCTTTCTTAACCTACGTGGTGCTATTGAAATTTGGTCGTGGTCTCCGATAAGCATGATAGCATACGAAAAATATGCTACAAAGCTTTCCCAGATGCTACTTACACAAATTGCATAGTGCACCTAAAGGCAAATATCAAGAAGAAGTTCAACTTTCTAGACGATGACGCTGATTTGAATCTATTCATTTCAACATCAAAGAAACCTCGGCAGTTGTCATGTCTCCACTTGTTGCATAAAATGAGTGACCGTGTTTGACATTGAAAAACTGGTGATAAAGTTGGTTATGCACTGTGGGCTCGGTCGTATTGTAAGTTCTCACGTAGTACGACCAAATGTCAACGAATATTGCTGAGTCCCTAGCTTAATACTTGGTTGAAAGAGGCTTGAGTGCTTCCAATGAGATCCTTGGTTGAGTACATTAGACATGTGCTACAGCTTTGGTTCTTCACTTGTCGGTGCAAGGCTGCTTCATAACTTGTCGATTAGGCTATTCAATAAGCAAAAGCCTTGTTCTCTTAAGTCCCCCCTGCATATGAGGTACATGCTGTAAATATATGTTGAAGGCTTGTGTCCAACCCCAGCAACATCACTAAACCGAGCCACGCCTATTTGGAGGTCCCCTCTGATGAAGAAATGTAATACACCATCAACAAATAGGGCAATAGGATTTCCTGCTTCCACGCATTGCGCAAGTAATTGTAGCACACTACAACAAATATGGCCTATGATCACCTTGAAAAGAAACTAAATTAGAGTTAGTGGCTGTTGACATTTTTTTTCATCACTAATTAATATTTTAGTAGAGGTGAAAAAAAAAGGTGAAGTTAAAGGTTACCACATGTTCCACTAATAGATATATTAGTTGACTTATGGGTAGTATGACAAAAAGAAAAACCTATTCAGTGGAATATTAACTAAATACAACTAAACTAATGAACAAAATACTAAATATAACTAAATGGGTTACGTTGGGCTGCGGGTGGTAAAACCCCATTGTCTGAGATCCTTTCTTCCCACCACAAATTCAACAAAAAATTGAACAGTGGGAAATTTCTTGCACTTCTTACAGTGCGCGCATAGAATCACAAGTTCTAAGGGTTGCAGCCCCTTCAGTCACTGTTTACACCTGTGTTGCTTCTGGGTTGTTTGTGTTAAATATTTCGGAATGAAAGCTTCCACGGTAACTAGGCTATTGTGGGAGACAATCAACAAGTGATATCATTATTGTTGATGAATAGGTTTCTACTGCCATGGAAGATGGAGAAATTTTTGTGAAGTTTGTGAAGGGGGCCTGTTGGAAGAAAGTTCATCGCTTGGTTGATCGACGGCCAGGACCACTGGGGTGAATTGGTTGTTTGAAATGGTCTGTTTTCCATGCTCAGATCTCCTGAGCCATCAGGTCAGTATGCATTGAATTTTTTAATTGCACTTATTTCTCGTTAAATCATGTAAAAATATGGTTATGCTGATCCAAACTCATAGCATCGCTATTAGACAGCAGGTTCTTTGTGAGTGTTGGAATTAATGGATGGTTTTTGAACCGCTGTTCTGTTAGTGAATTTGGGGCATCTGAATGGTTTCCAAACCTCAATTGTGCATAACCGTTGTATGATATTCACCTTGTTATTCTGTGGGATATGAATATATATATATGTAACGACCCGACCCAAAGTTGACTTTTAAATAAATGGGCTTTTGACTTTGACTTAGGGTCCGTTAGATAGGCCTCGAGTTCACGAGTTCATAGACATGCGGCACGAGTCAATCGGAGTTACAGTTTGAAAGATATGGGCGTTTGAAGCAAGGGGCAATTTTGTAAATTTATAAAAGTGGGTTTTAAAACCCAAAAAGGTCCAGAAAATTCTGGACTTTCTCTCTCTTCTCACGCCTCACTCTCTCTCCCTTTTATCTCTCCCCGACGCCCCTCCCCTGGACACACTCCTCTCCGGCCTGCTTCCCTCGCCGTCCGGCCAGGAGACGGCGACGGCACCACCTCAGCCTCCCCCTTCTCTCTCTCTCTCTCCTCCCCCGATCTCTCCCTCCCCGCTGTTTTTCTCTCTCTATCTCGGCTGGCTCTCTCTTTCTCTCTCTCCCCCGTGATCTCTCTCTCTTCGACCCTTGGTCGTCCGGCGCCGGATTTCAGTGATCCGACCGGCGTNACCACCTCAGCCCCTTCTCTCTCTCTCTCTCCTCCCCCGATCTCTCCCTCCCCGCTGTTTTTCTCTCTCTATCTCGGCTGGCTCTCTCTTTCTTTCTCTCCCCCGTGAGTGA
>QANW01005443.1:336238-356311 GCA_003254865.1 Dryas drummondii
TCCGTACGAGATTGTGGCCAGGATACGAGCCTGCTCGTGCGGAAGGGTCATCCGTACGAGATTGTGGCTAGGATTTGAGCCTGCCCGAGCGCGGGATTGTGGCCAGGACATTGTCTACAGTACAGGTACGAGGATGATGTGAGTTTTAAGAATAAATGTTTCGAGATATCAGTTTCCAAGGATAAATTCAGTTCAGAGCTTGATTTACGGTTAAGGGGATTTAAAAATGGTTTTGAAAAGAGATTTTTGAAAGTAGTTATAAAGCTGGAGGATTTCCAAGAAACGAAGTATGTGAAATTAGATAGATGGTTGTTGGGTTGCTTGTATTGCATTTGTTTACTAGGACTTAGTGAAATCTAGGCTTGAATCGTGAGGACGGAAATGATGGTGTCTATGCATTGAAGATATTAATTAGGATGTGAATGATTGAGGTTGAGGTTAATGGTTTATGATTATGCAATTGATTTGTCAGAGTATAATTATTATTATTGATGAGATTTGATGTGCATTTGAGGAGTTTTTGATTTTCTTGATGCTTGGATGATTGGTGGTGGAATGTTTTGTGATTAAGTAATTACTGATATTTTGTGGATTATTTTGAGTTTGGGGATTGAGAAAATTATTGAGGACAATTATTATTATGTCATTTCACTTATACGAGCTCTAGTGAGCTTACCGGGTTGTTTGTTTGAATGACCCGGTGTACCATGGATATGGTACAGTGTGGTTGTGGTTGTTTCGCAGGTTAAGCAGGCTGAGGAAGCAGTGGAGAGAAGACGAGGCAGTGGGACTCGGGATTTTTATTTAATTGTTATCACACAATGTTTTCGTTTAAATGTTTTTGGTAAAATTATTTTTAGTTATATTTATGTGCATGGCTCAAAGAAAAGAGAAAAAAAGATTTTAAAGGTTGATATTTCAGTATGTTTATGGGCCCGAGATTCGGGGCGTTACAATATATGAATTTCGCTGTATTAATGTTGGATAATTCAATAGGTGATCATGTTAGTAAACTGTGCTGCCCCAAACTCATATGGGTGAGTGTCTTAAACCCACTTTAATTTAGTTTGGGATAGTTAATGGTCTATTAAGATTATTCAAACATTATTGTCCTCTACACATGGCCATGTTCCCTTGTAAAAACCCTCCTTCCATTTAATAATATGAAAAGATGTCGATGTAATTGATAATATGACTTATAAATGGATACATGACTTATATATCTAGGTGACATAAGTCCTTACACAATAACTGAGTATTAAAGGAAGTGGTAATGTTTGATGAATTAGATGTTTAAACTTTGATATTTTCATTGAACTTGTCTAATGTTTTTTTATAATTCAAAAATGCTGATGCAACTTGGGAAACATTGCAGACTGAATAGCAGTAAGTGCCATATTCTGCTACCTTATAGTTCGTAATCTTCTCTATTTGTTCTTGCTGTGAGGGATTCAGAATTTTGGTACATTCATATTCAATTCTCATCAAGGATGGATAAGGGGTGGGTAAGGCACAATCGCATGAGCGCTGAGTATCAAACCAGATTGCGACAGTTCCTTGATTTATGTTTCCAAAATCATTCGGTTGAAAATCGAGTCAAGTGTCCCTGTCGAGTATGCTACAACCGATTTTGGAAGACTCGAGCTGAAGTTGAGGAGCATCTCGATCACTGTTCAAAGTATGGACCCTCGTTACATGAATGTGCCATGGATCAATCATGGAGAGACTATGTATAATCCAACCCTTCCCTACAGTCACATTGAGTTGGAAGTGAACAAGCAAGACAGTGACATGTCTGACATGCATTGTTTGCTAGATGATTTATTCCAACCACCAATCACTAATGACCCTCAAGATGAAAGCTCCACAACCCCATAAGAAGCACATAGGTGCACATCAGATGCTGAAACCTTTTACAAGTAAGTGGAGGATGCAGACTTTCTGCTTTATCCAGGCTGTAAAAAAATTAAAAAGCTTGAGTTCATTGTTGCCCTCTACCACATCAAATGCTTACATGGGTGGACTGACAAGTCTGTTTCGGACTTCCTAACATTGCTCAAGAGATCATTTCCAGAAGGCGAGATGCTGCCTCCATCTTTTTATCACACTCGGAAGCTAATTGGTGATCTTGGGTTGTCTTACGAGAAGATAGACGCTTGCCGCCATGACTGCATGTTTTTATTCTATATGAAGAATGGGTAGTTTATGAAGAAGTCTTAGAAAAAATTCAATCAATTTAATCCGATTTTTTATTTTTATTATATTTATTTTTATATTATTTAATATTTAAATAATTATAACTTTTTTGGAAGGATAATCGCAATGATGTTATATGCAAAGTATGTGGAGCAGATCGGTACACCGTTCAGAGTAGTCAAAATGGTCACAAGGTCGCTGCCAAAGTGTTGACTTCAATGACTGTACATGTCAAGACACACATCTGAGCATATGACTTGGCACACCTTAAAGCGTATCAAAGACGACGTTGTGAGGCATCCGGCTGACTCTCTTGCCTAGATGGAGTTGGACAACCGCTACCCCCAATTTGCAAGTGAACCACGAAATGGGAGACTTGGTCTTGCAAGTGATGGTTTTAATCCATTTGAGCAGATGAGTAATCAACATAGCATATGGCCAGTTGTGATGACAGTGTACAACTTGCCCCCTTGGATGTGCATGAAGCAGCCATACCTATTTCTGTCCTTCTTGATTCTGGGTCCTAAGGCACCGAGAAATAATATTGACATTTACTTGGAACCCCTTGTCGATGAGCTAAAACTATTGTGGATTGAAGGTGTTCGCACCTATGACATTGCTAATAATGAGTCATTCAACATGCGAGCAGCTCTGCTGTGGACTATCAATGATTTTCAGGCATATGCTAATTTGTCCGGATGGAGCACGAAGGGCAAAATGGCTTGTCCCCAGTGCGCTCATGCCACAAAGTCTCAATTCTTAAAACGGGGACACAAACACTGCTATTTGGGCCACTGGAGATTTCTTGGAACTAATCATAGGTTTTGGAGGGAAAAGGCTGCTTTCAATGGTTGTTTTGAAAGACGGGTGACCCCTACCCCATTAATCGAGACAGCTTGTTTCGAACAGCTATCCACGTTGTCGTTTAAACTTGGAAAAAAAAAAAAGAAGTAGGCTATTCACCACCCAGCGTACCATTTCAGGAAGCTATGTAGAATACACCGGTCCATGGAAAAAGTAGAGTATCTTCTTCATCTTACCATATTGAGAGTTTAATCTACTACTCCATAAATTGAACATCATGCACATAGGAAAAAAACGTTTCCGACAGTCTTGTTGGGACGTTGTTGGGGCTAGAAGGCAAGAATAAAGATGGAATCAATGCACAAGTTGATTTGAAAACTCTTTACCGGAAGCCTCAACTCCATCCGATCAGGCATGGAAATAAAAAGTACCTACCACCGGCTGCTTTCACTTTGAGCAACAAAGAGAAGGTTATGTTTTGTCAGGTGCTGAAAAACGTGAAAGATCCAGACGGGTTATTCATCAAACATTAACCTGTGCATCAATAGTGGGACTGAAGAGTCACAATTGCCATATGCTTCTGCAGCATTTAGTACCACTGGCTATTCGGAGGGTATTGTCAATGCACACCACTCAAATATTTCTTGAGTTATGTACCTTTTTCAAGAATCTTTGCAACAAATCATCTACCTCTGAGGCCTTCCGTGATCTAAACCACCGAATAGCAGTAACTCTATGTCAGTTAGAGCATATTTCCCCCCCTTCATTTTTTGATATCATGATCCATTTACCAATACATCTTGCAAACGAAGCTGCCACCGGCGGTCCAGTCCAGTATAGATGGAAGTATCCGATTGAAAGGTACGTCTTCATTCAACTATTTTTTTTTATTATTTTTAATTTATTAATTTATAACATTCATCTCGCATGTTATTTGGATAATTTATGACAGTGCATCCTAACATCAGGGGTGGCCCAATCCTAAATGAGACCTAAGGCAAACGTTATAAATTTGGCTTTTTTAATTTGATATGTTAATATATTTCTTGAGCCTTGGGCTTGAGGCGGCCCTGCCTAACATCATGGGTGTTTATTGGTTTTTGTTAGGTACCTACACACATTGAAATTGTATGTGAGAAACAAAAGTAGACCGAAGGGCAGCATAGCTGAAGGCTATATCGTGGATGAATGCCTTTCATTTTGCTCAATGTATCTACAAGGAGTTGATACTCGTCATAATCACGTGGGTCGAAACAGCTACGAAGGAGAGAATGAACCCCGCACGGGTTACGCCATTTTCCATGGCCTAGGAAGTGGTAAGGGTGCATGGAACCTATTTTGCTTTAGACAGTAACCTTTGGGAACGCGCCCATCGTAAAGTTCTTTTTAATTGCACCAAGATGCAGCCTTTCATTAGGTATGAATTCATTGAGTTCATGATTTTACAACCATTTTAAAGTTATGGCATTTTGGCTAATTAATGTGTCTTTATATTTTCAATAAATGTAAAAAATAAATGGTGGCTCCTTGTCTATTATTGCTCCATCTGGTAGGGAACATTGGGAAGCTGTTTGTGCGGTTCGAGACAAGTGAACCACTCAATTAGTAGCCGACAACCTGGCTGATTCCAATTTGACCGAAGCATTTAAGTGTCATGTAAGTTTGACCGGCCACTATATACCTTAACCTGTGTCACAAAATTATAAATTCTATTTGGCTTGTCTTTATAATTAGCAATATTATAACCATGATCCCCTCGCATCACTTTGGTTAAACATTTAGCTGAATGAGGTAGCGAAGTAGATCCTGACTGACTCGCCTTGTCATATGGTTCTGGTCAATGGGTAAGGCGGTTGAAGAGTTACTTGATAAATGGTTTTCGATTCAGGATACATGAAGTGGACGTGAAGAAGAAAAACAAGAACAATGGTGTATTTGTTGTGGTATATACTAATAGCTATGCCAGTAGAAGGGATCAGAACCCACGGCTTGGACCGGTTGGCTATTATGGGGTTTTGACGGGTATCATAGAATTGGAATATGACGACAGAAGGAAAGTAGTACTTTTGACTGCGAGTTGGTTGATACATTAAGCAGGATGAAAATGGACGAATTTGGATTTAGATTGGTATCTTTGGAGCGATTACAACAGTCTAATGTCACCTTCATACTTTCATCTCATATTATGCAAGTTTTCTATGTCGACGACCCAGTGATTGGAAGGTTGCGGTTAACACACAGCCTCGTGATTTGTATGACATGACAACCATTAGTGCTGGTAATGTGTGTGGTGAGCAAATTCTAGATAGGATCGGTGTGGATGACTGTCATCTGCAACATAGACTTGATATTGAGGGCACAACTGTAGATCGTCCATGGAGTGATTGAATTTTTGCATATTTCACGGTTAGCCATTGATTGAGTGTTTTCAACTCATAGGTTTGTTATGTTTATAAGGTGTTATAAACTATTATTTTGGTATCAATATTTTCGATTGCTGATGTCCCCAGAAATGTAAATTTGGAATGGATTTATGTATCTTATCATGAAATGATATTTATGTAAACAGGTTCATGCTATGTGTGAGTTCTTTTGCTGTCTATTTAACTTTCGACTTAACCGAGGTTATCCCCAAGTGTTTTTCTTTTCTAACTCTCAACTCTTAGCTATGATCTAGTAATGTGGATATGTGTTTTGGGCCTTGCATAGGTCTAAAACAAGACTCAAATGGGGGTCCTTGTATATATCTGTATAGGTTCGTGCAGAGTGCCAAAAGATCATTCGTTTGATTGATTGACTACATGGATGCAAACCATAGGCTGTAGTCGTTTTTCAATTTATAAATTTTCATAATGCTTGCACTGACTCTTGGTAGAAATATTGTCACTTTTTGATTTTGAACCTATAGCAGAACCTCATGGTACTAGAAAATATAAAGGGTAGGATATTTAAAAATTTAAAGGTTAGAATATTTACTTTATGGGTATTTGTTGTTTCTTTTGTACATGGTGAATCACTGAAAACAGAAATTCTTAACTGTCTAGTTAGAATGTATCTAGATAGTTAACTATACAACCTCATAGTGTAGTCAAATCCTAATTCAGAATCCAGGTGGTTGATAAGACAATGTTTTCAGATTATAGTATAAAATAGAGAGACCATGTAGCTGTTATCCATATATCTAAATTTTCTTTATGTTGCTAATTTAATCCAGATCCTTCTCTTATTCTATATTTGCATCAGACACACCATGCCAAGAAAGATAAGGAAACCTGTCAATCTTGTTGCTTACAGACGTTTGTTTGTCGATTATGTCCCAGACTATAGGGCTCCTATGGACGATGCTTGCTCCCAGACTGATTCAACTCCTTCAGTTCAGTGTGAGAGTGATTTTGTGAACAACTTAGTGAACAATTGGGTGTCAATGAATCGTTTCGTTCCACGAGTCCCCAGAAATGGTCAAGGTGACTTAACTTTTGTTCCCCCAGCTTCTTCTAGTAATGGAATATGTGAGAACAGGGAGATGGAACCATAGTTGGACAGGCCTGCTAGCACGTTCACCCCTGCTACCATGCCACTCGATGATCACGATGAAGAGACTGAGCGTATAATTAACAAGTACTTTCCACCCCGCGAGAATGATCTTATAAGCACGGGTCATTACTCACCCATAGTTCCCATGATGTTTACACCACAACTCAAGGTTGCAGCAGAATCATATAGGGCTCAAGCTGTAGCTACAGTCACAACTGTCAACAATTCGGTGAGCCGTAGCACATCTCAGCATGGTGAGCAGAGTACCGAGAACTTGTATGTTCCAGAAACATGTGACGAGTCTTGGGTGACTCCTAGCATTGTCCACGAGTGAGGACCTGAGCTAACATGTCTTCATCACCGTTGGGATGATCATGAATCATTCACTTTGTTGTATTGTCATTATGTTTGCCTTAAGACTATGTTTATGTGCTTAAGAACCACTTTATTTATTTTGAAAAGTGATCGTGTAATATTGTTCCAAACTATATATTGTTGTCTTATGGACTTAATGTTCTTTTGTCCTACATAATGTTTGTTCTATCTTATGGACTTATGTATTTGGAAGGTTAAAAACCAGCGAAATATGTAGATTAACCAATAGCATGTACTATGGAAGTGGTAATAGATCCAAACTTTGTTTTTGTTGCCATAAAGTTCGGGTAACTTGCAGGTAGATATAATTGTCCGCAACATTAAGGTAAAATGTATATGTAAGAGACCTTTACACTTTATGAACATGGATTGCAGAGTTATCATTTTCTTATGATATTTGCTTAAGGTGGTATGATTAGGTTGTGAGCTGAAATTATGGACTACACCTCTGACTAGAGATAGAGGGGAATGGTGACACACACACAGTGGACCTAATTCACTTACAGTGGGAGTGCTTAAATGGTGAGTATATCTTTTCAGATTTTTCTTAAACTTAATTTGGTACAAACATTAATATTAAATGAACCCATTCTAGCTGCATATATACTCCATAGGCAGTGTTTTTGAGTTATTTCTGAACTTATAAATACAAAATGCTGAAGTGGCACATCCTTAGCTAACTGAATTTAATGGTACTGTCATCTATTTGTGTGATTATTCTTATACCAAATGCAAAAGATAAAAATCTAATTTGTTATCAAGTGGGGGAAGTGGCACATCACATGGTCAGATTGTGTTAATTGATCAGCAAAGATGAAATGATGGTTGTGTGGCCAGTGGATGGGAGTTGAACGTATCACAACACTGGATTACATTGTATGAGCCTTGGAAAGAAGCTTGATAAATGCTATTTAAGAGGAGTGGGGGTAGAATATCTTTAGGGTCATTCCAGGAGGAAGAAGCTGCACCACACAGGGTATGTTATCTTCCATTTTCTATATCAAGTTGAGTAGGGCTATTCGAAGACCATGTTATATTTTGAGAAGGTTATATGTATATGGTCTGTCTCATAAATTAGTATATGGAAATCAATTAAACTCGCACAAATAAATCATGCCTTATTGATTTATTCACTTGTATGGCGTGGTGTTTTTTATAATGGTTAGGTCAGCCTGATTTTGAACTTCAGTGACTTAGCGCAATCATTAGCTTGATAATGGCAAGTTCATCTGGAACAAATATTGTTGGGAATGATGATGTCCCCATCCGGCGTGAGTATCGAGCACATGGTAAAGGGTGCACCTGATCAGTTTGTCGATTGACTTCGCTGACTGGAAAAGGGCTTGGTGAGATCCAATAATAGGCGTGAGCTTTACAAACTTGTGGCAAAGGACCACACTTGGGAGGAAGACTGGATTGCATTCTGCAAGCATGCTGAGCAGATCAAGTCGGACCGAGATATTCGTTTTTTCCCTAACTACATGGATTACATTGAGTTCTATGAGGGAATTTGTATGAGTCATGGGGAAAACTATGTCTAGGGCAAGAATGATGTGATCAACTACATGTTTTAGATGAACCTTGAACTTGAAAATGCTCTGAATGATGATGTTACTAAAATGGAAGATGATTAGTTTTAAGGGGGTTTCAATATTGTTGGTGTATTTAGGGAGTAATATATGCTGCAAATTTGAGGTGCTGTGGACTATAGTACTTGAGCCTTTCTAATGTTAAACTACATTTCTGAAGTCTCCTTTATCATTGTAATTTAGTAAATGTATTATGGTATTTTGAGACATATGAGATTACCATGCATTTATATATATCCACAATAAAAAGGTGCAAGACACAACATGTAACCAAAGTATTGAAAATGAACATGCATGGACAATTTTTTTTAGGTACTTGAAGGGAATGGTAAATTGGATAAATGTAATGATACGTCCAGTAAAAAAAAAAATGAATGAATGTAATGAAATTAAAGAAGGCTCATTAGACCCTCAGAAAGGCAAGTGGGACAATGGTATTTTTTTAATAAAATGGTAAACATATTGACATAATTAAAAAAAAAATGATCATCATTTAGAAAAACAACCTTAATAGTATTGGTTTTTTCATCTTACACTATCGAAGGAAGCATGGAAAAAAGGAATCATAGACTATATTTAAGTGGCAGTGTGCATAAAGTCTGAACCCTTAAAAGGTTATCAAGTCCAGTCGTATTTTTTTCATTCTCATCTTATTTGTAAGAGAGAAAAAATGTAGAAACAATAAAATGGAGAATTAATTTACCCCACTCTCAAACAAGTATCAACTTCAATATAAAAACATTTAGTTGATTTTATTGTGGATGATTTTACTAACAATAAATATTAAAAAAAAACAAGTATCAAAATCAAACACTAAAAATAAAAAAACAATTGTTATGGATGGTTTTGTCCAAAAATAAATGTCCAGATCAACAAGTATTAAAATCAAATCTCATTACTGAAAGTAAGAAAAACAAGTACATGTACTACACAAACACAAGGACAAGTTGGACATTTTTTGTAACGACCCGACCCAAGTTTTGCACTACAAATTTAAATTTTTATTTAACTATGTTTTTAAGAGATTTTTTTTAAAATGATGTTGAATTGTATTTGGAAAATAAAAAGGGTTTTGATTTAAATTTTTATTTTTGTTTTGATTTGGGCTTGACCCAAATGTTGACTTTTAAAATAAATGGACTTTCGATTTTGACTTTGGATCCGTTGGAAAGGTTTCGAGTCCACGAGTTCGTAGACACGTAGCACGCATCGATCCGAGTTACGGTTTGAGAGATATGGGCATTTGAAGCGAGGGGCAATTTTGTAAAATTGACAAATTGGGTTTTAAAAATTCAAAATCAGATTTTTAAGGGATTTTCTCTCTCTCTCTCTCTCTCTCTAGAATTTTCTACACACTCTCTCTCCCTTTATTTCTCCCTCCCCGCACTCTCTTTCTCTCCCTGTTTTCTCCTCCCCCACAACCAGCCCTGCACCAACCGACCACCACCATCACCCAGCCACCGTCGACCCCCCCCTCCGACCTAAGCTCACTGGCGAACACCCCAGGCGCCGGCCACCCTCCCGAGCTCACACTCCCCTCATTCTCTCTCTCTGCTCTCTCCCTCTGTGCGCAGCACCGGCCATCAACGCCGGCCTCCCCTCGCAGTCGCCACTCTTCGGTGACCTTCCCTCAAGCCGGCGACCTCCCCTAGCGCTCCTCTAGCCAGCCCAGCTGCGCGCACAAGAAACCCAGAAAAAACCAGCAGTTTGGCTCCCCTTTGTGTCGTTGAATTCTGACCAATTTCCGGCGCCAATCACCTCCATTTTAGGTGAGTTTTCTTCCTCTTCTATTGGGCTTTCACTTCCTTTCGTTTTGTAGTGTAAAAACCTTGGATGTGGAAACTTGAAATTTTGGAGAGCCATTTCGGATTTCCTTTGGGTTTCGGATTTAGGGTCGTTATTGGTGTTCGTTTTGGACAAATTTCATCCCTAGGAATCCCAATCGATGTTTAGAATTGAAAAGTGTAAGTAGATTTTAGGAAATAAGGTATTTTGGCTAAATTTGGTCTTGGAGCTGCCACTTTGGGCGGCAATCGTAGTGGTCTCAAACACCCACTGTCATCTCTTGAATGTAGGATTATTTAGAGCCATTGTTGAGTTGGTTGTTGATCTTGGGTAGGTTGGAAGTGATTAGAGAAAACCGAAAGGTGTTTCGGACTGTAATTGGAGACTTTGCTGATACTGAAACCACTCTAGGACGATTTTCTTGATCAAGATAAGCCATACGCAGGTTCTTTTTAAGTTTATGACTAGTTTTGGAAGTGTGGGTGATGTTGAGTTGAGCCGGGAAGTTTTCAGGGTAAATGAGAGGGTGTTTATGGATTAAGAAGAGTAAGTTATTAATTGTTGTGTTAAGCGAGAGTCGGGTGGGCGCTTAGGTTTTATACACACTCTAAATGTCGTTGAACTGAGACTAATTTACTGTTTTAATTGTTGTGTATTTTATAGGCGAGACGACTGTGGTTCGTGACGATCCGGCGGAGGATTGAAGCTAGGGCTATCTCTGTGAGTGGACCTTGTTTCCTTAAATGATTTATGAAATTTGTGTTTTTATTTTGGTTAATTAAGTTAGATTTAGAAATAATATTTGTGAGTGAACTTTGACCTTTCAAAAGAATTTCATGAAATTCCATCATTTTAATTATGTTAAGCATCTTGAGTCTGATTTGGGATTTGGTGAATAAATGTATGACGCGAAACCCGATAGTCAACTCCGGCAGCAATCTGCTTTTTCCGGCCACGACGAGACACCAGACTTATCGGGTTTTGTTCCTCTCGTTGTTTTGAAGACGAAGGTACCCTTCGATCGCCCATACACCCAGCCATGATGGTGAATCGACGCCAAGAAGCTAGTGGTTTTTCGGTGCACTCAGCGGTGAATCAACTCGATTATGGTATATTCCTACTCCTTTTATCATGGGCTTTTTTCCCCCACGGTCTTGCTTTGGTGGAAAGCAGCTAATCAACCTCATGGATGGGATATGCATAATGTTGTAATTCTCTGTCTTTTTTTTTTTTCTTTTTATGTTCGTGATGGCATTGGAAATTATGTTTGTTTGCTGAGATCTTAGGAATATGGAAAGAAACCATGAGAGGACTGTAACGCCCTAGAATTTTCCTATACTTTATTTTGAGCTTATAGAATTTTTCTGAGATTTATTTGGAGTCATTACTAATTTTCTGGAATTTCTTTATTATTTTTAGAAATTAAGGAAAACCATTTCTAAGTATTCTAGAAATTATTCAACTAGGTTTTCGCCGTTGCAAAAATAGTTTGAGGCCTTAGAATTGAAGTACTTGATAAGACGAACCCAATGGTACTAAGATTATAATTATCCAAGGACCGGATTATTTATAGAGAATTTCAGAAGTTAGATTGTAATTTTGAGAAATTAGAAAAATTGAAGAAAATAGGTAAACAAGCACTTTCGAGGACATTATCAATTGTTTAGAGAAAACGTGTAAATCGTTGGAGAAACTAAAAATATGGGGAGATAATATAGAATGCCACGAACGACATCTTATTCTTAGATTACATTGACGACTACAAGATAATTTTTGGTAAATTTTGAAAGAAATTAGAGAAAGGACAAAATTTAAATAGAAAAAAAAAAAAAAAGGGATCGCGATCACCACCGTTGATCGATCTTTATCTAACGGTGGAGTAGCCACCAAGCAATTTGAGTGGTAACCAAGTAAAGGATCAGCCACTTGTCATGGCCAAAGGATCGCTGGACACGTGTCACACAAACAATTTGCCACCCATTTTCTCTTTTACTCAGTGTACCCACCAAAGTGTTAAGTAGACCCACCTAGAATTGGTAAGTGTACTCACCTTGAAGCCTATAAATAGGAAGCCATTTCTCAATTCTAAATCACACCATCACCTTGAGAGCTTCTCTCTCTAAAGATTTTCTCTCTAAAATTCGTCAATTTTTCTTAATTTCCTGAAACTTCCGAACTTGTTTCCATCATAATTTCTTCATTCGACGTCTGATTCGAGATCCGTTTTCAACCACACGATCATGATGCTGAGCCCGACCTTTCTAGATGGTTTCTAGGTTGATACTCTACAGAAATTAGGCGTTCATTTTCAAAGGCTAAGGTAAGGCCCTAAACTAGTCGAAATGGTGCCCGACTTTTGTTAATTAATCAACCTAATAATGGATTGAGGAAGATATATTAATGTCAAACGATGTGCTGTCTAGGCAAGTCCATGAGCAAACAGGCATTGGACACTAGGCTTGATAACCCCCAGTCTCCCATGTACTTATCTGGGCACATCGTAGGGCATTAACTTATCAACTTCCAAGACTTTATTAAAATGAACCTGAGTATAAACAAAATAGGAGTTCCGGAATTGAGTCGTTACTTGGTTCCTAACAAAAGAATCTGACATGACTATCTGCCTCGGGGTGCGGGGTCATGTTAGATTAAAAACCCAGTAAATACAGAGATTGGTCTTAGTAGACTGGTTTTTGAAATTTTCTAGGAACATGACTGAAAGGAAAGGTCATACTGAAATTCTGTTAAAAATTACTTTTGACTGAATTATTGTTGGACTTGAAATCTTCAGTTACCTAGGGAAGAAGTCAGGACATTGGTGTTGTTGGACCACATCATCAAGTTAAGCTTGGACTCCAGGTAGGGGCAATCCTCACACTCTGTCTATGAGACTTTTATTGTGTGTATGTATGATAATAAATATTGTTGCGTGCAAAAATGCATTGTTTTTGCTTGTCATATCGTATGGATTTTCGTGTGTTAACTGATTGAGGATTTGAGAGTAAAGGGTTGTATTTTTATAACCTTGGATTCGATTCCCTAAATTTTCGGAAAGGATTTGTTCGGACGAGCTAGTCGAATGTCTGATAGGGAGGCTAGCTTATGAGGTACTAATCAGAGATGGCTACTCTCGCTACGGTATCAAACTTTTGCTTGGTAATCTTAGTTGTTCATTAATGTGTTCGATCATCAAGTGAGTTTCAATTATTGAGTACTCACAAAACATTTGCAAAAGACTGCATGTTCATACTCAAAGATTGAGGAAATTAAACTATCATTATTGTTGTTGGTTTTTGTGGTGAATCTTTTCCAATTGTTTTCTCTTCTAGCCATATATCTATATGTTTATTTTAACCTACTATTTTCAAACCTAGACAGGGTCCCTCGAGGGAAAGTTATGAACGTATGTGATGCTTACGCCCTACCGGCTTTCTTGCAGCTGTTCCTGGGTTTGACGATCTTGATTGATCAGTTTGGGCGTGGCACTCCTGAATCTTGGTTGGCTTCCGCAAGGTCTCTAGGTCCTTTACCATGTTCTTTTTGTACTACCATTGGAACCTTGCTTTCTTTTCTGTTGTTGTCATTTTCTTTCCTTTAAAGTTGTAATGTATTTCAAACATCTGTAGTGTGTTGGTTGGGGTCTTTTGTAAAATTTTGTTTAAGGTCTTTTGTGAACTCGTCACCCTAACGGGTTGGCTTTTTAATATAAACTAGTTTGAAGTGTGTTTAATTATATCAAATCCTGTGTGCGATATATTTAACTCTGATCCAACTCGTATTCTATCAAACAAAGGGCATAACTCGTTTTAAGAAATCTTGAGATTATAACGCTCAAGATACGAGTATTATATTCTCGGGAATTCTTAAGACGGGTGCCACTGTGGCTATCCCAAATTGGGACGTTACAGGGACTGATTCAATTTTGAATTTTAAACTGGGGTTGATTAAATCATGCCAATTGAATGCCCCTGTGATTGAAAGAAAATTGTGGGCTTGAGGGTTGTCCTATAGTGTTTATTGAACACAATGTGGGTGTAAAGTTAACCCAATTAGAGCTCTGATTAATTAGATTATGGGAAAGTGATTGTTTATGACTCTGCTTCTGGGTTTTGTTCTCACAGTGACCATATGCTTCCTTTATAGACTGGAGTCGGACAGATACAATCATAATAAGAATTGGTGGTAGCTAGAAGACCGAGAACAGAGGTTTTATTGTCCTAGCCTCCAAGGTCCAACTGCTTTGTATAGTACTAAGTTCAGATAAATTAACCAATGTTTCATGTGCAAAATAGATTCTCCTACCTGTCTAATTGAACAAGAATGTCCCAAAAGTTTATGACTTTGCAGTCATATATTTACACCTAAAATAATGCTCAACACATCCTCCTCTCAACACCCACCATGAAATGGGAAGTCAAAATATTACAATGGGAATCATAACAATCATTTTGCTCCAATTGCGCAAGATGACAAGATTACCACTTTTATGTTCAGATATATTTGATATATCTTTTGGTAGGAGTTTTCTCAGTATTCAATATGAACTAATAGATTTTTGAGTCCTCAATTGTTTCATTAGCCTTGGTTGGCATTCATATTGTGTGTTGCTGGAGTATAATGTTAAAATTACTACTGATTTACAACTACTTTTATTGATTTGTAATTGTTACTATTCCATAGTAACAATAATATTAATGTTATGAATTGTTACTATTCGACAGTAACAATTATATTTATCAGTAACAATATGTAAATGAGGTTATGATTGTTACTGCCAAGCAGTAATTGATTTGGGTTTATTTCTATTTTAGTTTTTTGTAATTGTATCATGGGTTTATAATTCATTTGGTTGTTTATGCTTTCGCAAGGATTGTATTGGGTTTAAATTATATTCTCTAATTTATTGTTATTGTTACTATTAAACAATAGTAACAATAGGTGATTGTTACTATTCGATAGTAACAATTATATTTACTATTAAAACGCTAATGATTATTGACAGAACCGTCCTCGAATTCCACCCTGAAACCCGGAGAGATCCTGTTGGGATCCAAAATCAAGGAACATCCTAACGAGAGTTCGGCAGAACCTCCCCTAAAAATAGACTAACCCAAAAAGTTCAAAACATGTAAAAGCACTTCTAAAAACTTCAACCACCTCTACCACAACCAAAAAGGGTCTCAGACCCAACAATTTCAAGAAAAACTATCTAAGAATTTTAAATGTGGTATTCAGAGCTACTATTCTATTACAAGGAATTTACAAAGTTAAATTGGAGCCTACAAGGTCCGAGTAAGGAAGTGGACGTAAATGCCTCGACGTGATCGGCTCGACCTCCACCGAAACTATTACCTGGGGGACAATTTAAGACAAAACAAGATAAACTATGAGATAAACTCAGTGAGTGGACAGGTTTATGGAAACGAAAACAAAGCAAATCTTCCTGTTCAGAAAATCCTTCAAAAACACATTTAGCTCTAAATCCTCACATCACTCTTTGAAATCACCCACCTTTCAAAATATTTTCTAAATCTCTTCTTTCAAATCCATTTTAAATCACCTCGAACCGTAAATCAAACTCTGAAAGACAATTAATACTCTCAAGTTGTAAAATTGTTAAAATATCTAAAACAATACGCAATTCCTTACTAAAACTGTCATTTAAAACATTTACTGGTGTAATATATTTCTTTAAAATACTCCACAACTGAAAACTCACGCCACACTAGTATCCGGGGAAACTGCTGGTCATACACTGCCGAGTCATCTCTAAGCAAGTGCAGAGCAAATCTATACTCGTCGCCGGCCTTTGGTCGTCGGGAAGATGGCTGGAGCTGGCTACGCCGGTGAGAAAAGAGAGGGGGAGAGTGGTTCGGGAAAAAAGAGAGAAGGCGAGAGAGTGAGGGTGGGGTGCAGACGCGAGGGAGAAAAATGAGGGAGGAGAGAGTGTTACAGAAAATTCTAAAGAGAGAAATCCCCCTTCAAGAATCTAAATTTTTTTTTTTTTTGTATTTAAATCCCACTTTTATAAATTTACAATATGGCCCTTCACTTCATATGCCCATATCTCTCAAACCGTAACTCGGATCGACACGTGCTACTTGTCTATGAAATCGTGGGCTCGAAACCTATCCAACGGACCTAAAGTCAAAATCAAAACCCCATTTATTTTAAAAGTCAACTTTGGGTCAAGCCCACATTAAAACAAAAACAAAATTAAATAAAGATAAATCAAAATTAAATCAAAACCCTTTTTATTTTCTCCAAATAAATCACAAAATCTTTAAAATACAATTTAACATCCTTTAAAACCTCTTAAAACCATAGTTAAATAAAAATTTAAATTTCTAGTAGAAATTTGGGTTGGGTCGTTACAATTTGGATGCCTCATCTTGATTTTTTGTGTTTTATAATGGTTATTATTTAACATGTTTATGGAATGAAAAATACCTAAATTATGATTTTTTTTTGGTAGTTTGTGTACCAATTGGCACTGAAATGAAGAAAAAAAAAATTTAAGAAGGAAAAAAAATGGCATTAAAAAAAAAAATTGTGGCGCGCTACAAGCTGTAGCATTGGGTTTTTTAAAAAGTGGGCCACTATAGTAGTTCACTGTAGTGGATGGGCCGGATAAACAGTAGATTTTTAAAAATGGACTTTAAAAAAAAACCCTGAATTTTGGGCCCTCTAAAAGCCAGTCCCTAGGCGGTGACCCCTGCCGTCCATGCTCAGGGCTGGGTATAGTGAAAATATGTCTACAATCACAGTTTTAGTTTGCAATTTTAATTTTCTTAGTTTCTTTGGTATATAAAACTTATATTTGTCCAAAGTGTAGTGAAAATATATCTGCAATCGCAGTTTTAGTTTTTTGATGCAGTTTGAATTCGCAGTTTCAATTTTCAATTTTAGTTTTTAATTTTAGTTTGACGCTTGCTAAAGCTGTTTTGGATAGGTTGGGCTTTTGTTAGTTTCAGTTTTTAATTTTAAGTAGGTTAAACTTGTGTTAGTTTCAATTTTTATTTTTGGTAGATTGAGCTTATATTAGTTTCAGTTTTTTATTGAGCCTTCTAGAAGTTTACTTGTAAGTTAAAGTTGCCTTTTAAGTTTTTAGCTTACCCAAAACACCAGCCCGACCCCCAGGCACTCCCACCCCTGTTGCTATGTAACGCCCCGAACCTCGGGCCCATAAATACACTGAAACTTTGACCTTTAAAACTCTTTTCATTTGAAAACCATTTTATAAAAACTACTCATTCTCTTTGAAAACCCCCAATTTTAAAAAAAATACGTTTTGAACTGATAAAAAGAATAACTAAAATGTTTTTATCTAATGAATTTTTTTGTAATAACGTTGGCCATATAAGTACCCAATTGACAGGCTCCACATTGGTACCGTACAAGACCGTCGCACCAAGTGGACCTTCTATATAACCTTCCACCCGTACCGTCGCATCGCCGTCATACGAGTGGACTTACGGTGTCCCTTGTACCGTCGCAACGCCGTCATACAAGTGGACTTATGGTGGCCCTTGTACCGTCGAATCACCGTCATACAAGAAGCCACAATGTCATACGTGCACTTAGATTGCCCTTCCATGTCCCTTGTACCGTCGCAACGCCGTCATACAAGTGGACCTATAGTGGCCCTTGTACCGTCGAATCGCCGTCGTACAATAAGCCAAAGTGTCGCACGTGCACGTAGACTACCCCCAAAGGGCGAGGCATCCCGGCACACGGCCCAAAGCCTATGTGTGTGCCGTGATGGGTCCCAAAGACCTACTTAATAACCGGTGGGTACTTAGACGGCCTATTAAATAATTTGTTTAATTGTTTAATAACCTTTAGATCAACATGGCATATAATTCAATCCATTAAAATATTTATTAATGCAAAACAGACTTCACTCAATTCATTATTTCATTATTCAACTCAGAATTTCAAAGGTAATATAAAAAAAAACATAAAACCCATAAGCTTTGCAAGCAAAAGAAAATCCACTCATCAAATCAATAGTAAAACATCATCAATCAAATGGTCAATCCTTAGCAATTCATATAGTGCACTAACAGCACAAAACGTCATCCGAACAAGTTCTGGAGTTTGTCCATTTATGTCAACATGTCAACATTGTAATACTTATTCACTTCCCACAATTATCTTTTCAATTTAATTTAGGTAAATAAGAACAAGGTATTCTCAATATCTTTAATCACGTTCCGTTCCGTTTCTCAAGGGTTACGTAAAATGACCAAATTAAGATTTCAGGTTCCGGATTTTGGGTTCTATAATTGAAATGGCATCGGGTTACAAATTCTCCCGAGCCAAGGTACCTGTTGTAACAACCCGACCCAAATTTCATTATGAATTTAAAATTTTATTGGTTGTGGACCTAAGAAGCAAGAAGAAAANGAAAACTTAATTGTGGGACCCAAGAAATTTTTTTTTAGTAAATTAATTGGGAGACAATAATAAGTTTTGGAGTTATAGAGACCTAATTGTAATTAAAATGATTTTTGGTGATTAAAATTAAGTCATGAAAGATTTATTGGGAAATATTTGGAAGCATTTAAATTAAGTTGAATAATTTTCGTGGACTCAAAGTTTGAAGTTGAGGGGTAGGAAATTAGTACAAGGCAAGAGGAAGCTATAGGAATTTACGGAACATTTTTCAGACCTCAAATCCATTATTGGTGAATTAATTAAGGTGTGGACGGTTATGCCCTTAACAAAAAAAAGTTTGGGTTTCCAAAGGGGTTTAATTGAAAAGTGATTTTAAAAATTTCAATCTTGGTATGGTTGGAAAGTGCTCGTACTCACGAATGTGTAGGCGAAAACGGATCGCGATTCGAGGTTACGTAGACAAAATTATGGGCATTTGAAGTTGGAGGGCATTATGGTAATTTCGTGGATCAGCCATTTTAAAAACCAGCTGACCCTTTCTCTCTCCCGCATAGCAGCAGCCCCTCCCCATTTTCCAGAAAATTCTTCCCGTTTTGACCACCACCCTCTCAACTTTGACCGGCCATAACTTCTTCGTCCGATGTCCGATTGATGCAATCTTGGTGGCTATGGCTTTGTATCGACTTCCTCTTTCTTTTGGTATATCACACGCACCCTATCTCACACTGTACTGAGCGAATCGAAGCTCGAAAGGTGACGCCCCTAATGACGGTTTTTCGCCGATTTCCGACGACTCCGGCCACCATTCATGGAGTTCTTTGCATGGATCTTCTTCTCTCTTCATGGGCTTCCAGTTCCAGGTCACCATTCATGTTTTAATTCAGTATTTTGATAGTTGCCATTAAAGCCACCATAGGTGCCGCGAATCCGAGGTGTGTTCAGGCCATTTTCAGCCTCCTTTTGAGGTCGACCCAGGTATAAAAGTTGTTCCTCTCGTCGTTATCTACATGTTTGTATATTTGTTTCACTCATATGAGAAGTTTGGAAAATGACCACTATTCACCGCCGTTAGCCACTGTGGGACCATCGCGCGTGGCGGCGACTGGAGTGGTTTCGACCCTCTCCCACCTCCTAGGACTATTTTTAGATTTCTAATGACCTATTGGTTGATTTTAGGGTGGATTGAAAGCTGATGGAGAGCTCGAATTGGAAATCGAACCTCGAACGGACGTCTTAGTGATATGAAACTGACTCCCGAATAAGCATCGGCTAAGGTATAAACTGTAACTCTCTTTTACGTAATTGATTTGGAAATTTGGATTAAGAGTGAGAAGTGAGTTGGATAATTAAGGTTAATTGGAGTTTGAATTATAGTTATTGTTTGGTTTTT
>QANW01005443.1:356947-409977 GCA_003254865.1 Dryas drummondii
TTATCTTTTCCTTGAGTTCCATGAGTTTTATAACATTCTTAAAGCTTGGAAATGGTTTTAAAACTGGGGGATTTCAAAGAGTGACGTGAGGTTTTAGAGCTAAACGTGGCTTTGAAGGATTTTTCTGAAACATAAATTTTACTTATGTTTTCGTTTATTTAAACTGTCCACTCACTGAGAGTTATTTCACGTTTTCTTTATTTGGTTTATAACATTTTTCCCCCCAGGTGTTATAGATCGCTGAGGTTGGGCCGTACCACGTCGAGGCAGGACTTTCAGTTCTTCGGCGTCATTTCCCTTAAGTTGTGGAGATAATTTTTTTATTTTGCAATGGAAGTTTAGTTTTGCTCTGAATATCATGTGCCTTGGTGAATAAGAACTTTTTGGTTGTGGTAGAGGTGGTTGTTGATTTAGAAGTGCTTTTAACAGGTTTTGAAATTTCTGGGTTAGTCCATTTTCAGGGGAGGTTCTGCCGAATTTTCGGTAGGATTTTCCTTGATTTTGGATTCCCGCAGGACCTCTCCGGGTTTTCAGGGTGGAATCCGGGTGCGGTCCTGTCANGTGGAATCCGGGTGCGATCCTGTCACCTGTTAAGACCAGACAACCAACAATTCGGTATATAGGATTTACATCTTGGCCGTTCAACAGCCGAAATGGGCGGTAACCACCACGTACGGTGGCTGCCCGGCCCTTAACAACACACAAACACTCACCAATACGCAAACAAACCCTAGAATTGGCCTCTAGGTGTCCTGGGGAGGTTGATTGACAAGGAAAATCACCCGACCCGCCGCCACAAGTGGCGGAGCCGACGGTGGCAGCGGCGGCACAAACTTAAAAATACCCAGATTCAACTCCAAACAATCCTAATCATATAATAGAACCTTTAATTGCACAAAAACAACACGAATTTGAGTCCAATTTCAAGATATTCGAAAATAACATAAACCCCAAAATCGAATTTCTAAAATCTTAAAGTTGAACATCAACACCTTAGGGGAAAGATTACCCTTACCTAGAGGATCGATTTTGTCAACTGGATCGATGGCCAATTATCGCCGGAAACGCCGGAATCGGCGGCGGAAGCCGGCGGCTGTCTTGGCTTCCCGAGCTCATTGCTCCGTCGTGGAGCGTCGTCTGGATGAACGGGGCCCATGGTTGAACTCGCCGTGGTGAGAGGAAGAGGACCCAGTAGGTCCGGTGTCCCGTCGTCGCCGGAAAGATGACATCGCCGACGGTGAGCTGTGATTTCTCTCGGTTGTTTCTGCGCGTGGGAGAGCTCGCCGGTGCAAGGAGGACTCGAGGGAGGATGGCCGGCGGCTAGGGGTCACGTCAGTGGCCTTCGGCCGTCGTGGGTTGGCCGGCGAAGGTGAGTTCTCACCGGAGCTGGCCGTGCGCAGAGAGGGAAGAGGAGACCCCCGAGAGAGAGTCGGGGAGAAGTGATAAAAAGGGGAGAGAGAAATTACTAGAAAATTCTAGAGAGAGAGAAAAATCCATTTTTATAATTTACAAAATTGCCCCTCACTTCACATGTCCGTATCTTTCAAACCGTAACTCGAAACGACGCGTGCTACGTGTCTCTGAACTCGTGGACTCGAGATCTATTCAACAAACCCAAAGTCAAAATAAAAAACCTACAAATTTTAAAAGTCAACTTTGGATCAATCCCATTCCAGTTTAAAACAAAATTTAAAATAAATCCAAAACCTTTTTAATTTCCAAATAATTTCTTAAAATGATCAAAATAAATTCTCCAAGTATTTAGAATAAAACTTTGAAAAATACGGGATCTCACATGCTAATCTCGCCTCAAACTGTTAGGCATCCCTAGCTTCCTCTCTTTCTCTCCCTTTCTCTCCCTCTCTATGTAACGACATGACCCAAATTTCACTAAAAATTAAAATTTTATTCAACGTGGACTTAAAAAGTACAAAGGAAAGTTGAATTGTTAGACCCAACAAAATTTTAATTTCTAAATTAATTTGGAGATTCCTAAAAAGTTATTTGAGGTTATAAGGATTTTTGGTGAATTAATTGAAGTCATTAAGGATTAATTTATAAGAAAAAATTGATATGAATCACTTGAATATATAAGACATGAAAATATAAGACTGGTAATTGGAAGGATCTAGGAAGAAAAAAACTTGATATTAAGCTAAACCATCATGTCACGGGCTATATTGACAATATACTTCAGATTACTGTTGGAAAATTTAATATTTAAGTTATTAATTTTTCTATTTGGATAAATAAAAAATACAAAGTAAATTTAGGAGTTGTTTGCCATATATCAATTTTATATTTTTTTGAATAGGTACAATGACATCTATTTGGAAAAGGTGCCTAATGTGCTATAGTAATTGTGAATGAGTGTGTCTTAGAACAAAAAGGTACTACAGTAATTGTGAATGGGTGTATCTTAAAACAAAAGGGTATTACTGTTACCTTTCTTAAATAGGCACAACCCTTCCAAAAAGGCACTTAATCTTCTATAAATACTCAGCCCATTTGTCATTTCAAAAATAGAGTTTTTAAGTAGAGACAATAGTGATTTGTGTTTTTATTTAAAGTTACTTATTGAGAGAGATCAATATAATCTGTGTTCGCCGTTTCTTGTGGATTGGAGTGCTACTTCCGCAAGAAGAAAGATCGTTGTATCTTGGGAGACGATTGCTAATTCAAACATTGAGGCACCAGTGAGGGGCAATCTCGTCTTAAAGACATAATATAAAATACTAGCCTCGATCTAATATTAAGGTTTTCTATACTCTTTTCTGTTTAATTTATTTTATGAGTATGCATTAAATTAACATTTAATTGTTTATACTTTTATCTATAAATATTGCAATTAGACCCTATTTTTCCAACAATTACTTCAATGAAAATTTAGACTGAGATAGGGTCTAGCCAGAGAATAGGATACTGATCATTGAATGTTTTATTTTGTTCAGGGTCAAGAACCTCTAGTTGAGCTGAAGCTGGATCACCACACACGTCAGAACCTGTCTTGTCAATTTTATCTAGTAGCATGACTGGATTGCAAACAGCTACTGTCTGAAATACAAATCAAGTAAGAAAAATATTAGCCTGCTACATCAATTTCATTTCTCAGTTAGGTGTGGTGTGGGTATGGACGGGCTGTTTTTGTTGTTGTGTGTCTCCCCTAACCCAAATAAAAGCATCCAAAAGTCCTCATAAGACCCATTATAGGGATTAAAAAAGGAAGAGAGGGAAGGGAGAGGAAGAAGAGGGAGAGAGAGAGAGAGAGAGAGAGAGAGAGAGAGAGAGAGAGAGAGAGAGAGAGAGAAAAAAAAAAANAATAAAAGAAAAATGAGGCTTCTTCTATCTAGAAATTTGTTTGTCTAAGGCAGTGATCGATCCAATTTTCAAACATTATCGCTTATCATTTACAAAGTACTCTATTTTGTCTTCTCCTTTTGTTTTTTTGGTTGGTTTGGTTCCCTTAGAACATAGTGTTAGACTATATTCACAGACATGAAGAAATACATCTGTAGCCTAGAATAGATTAATCACACATATATATAAAACACCTACCTGATGCCATCGAGTAAACCTTCTCCTCTCAGCAGAATTCCTTATAGCAGCTCAATAAGGGACTGAGTTCTTTATGCAAAAACGATACTGTGAGAGCAGGGACTTACTCCTATTTATATGTGATGATCTGATTGGTGTTCTCCCATAAAGGAACTACTCAATTCTAAAACAACACAACTGTAGTATAGGAAATCCTTATTCATGTCCATATAGGATTCTAACACCCTACCTTCCAGGCCCTTAGTCCTTGTTATGATTGAATCATAAATCATTAAGGACAACTGGATTAATCTAATATAGCCCTTTATCTTGAACTGCAAGCTTAGTCTCCTAGTTGTATCCAGATTTATCAATCATTAGTCCACTAGGATTTCTTACATTCTCCCACTTGGACTAATTATCAATGAATAACTAGAACACCAGTATAACAGAACAAGCACAGCCTTAGTGATCACATATAAGCTATACCAGATTAGAACCTGTGACATGACTTGAGCAATTGCCGAATTACATGGGACCATAGAAAAATCTTGCAGTGCAGAAAAGGCAAGCATCCCATGACCACCAATGCAAATCAAACAACTATATCAGTCATCTGAATGAACATTTAAACAATGTGCAGACTTTAAAAATGATTCAAAACCAGAAGCACATCAGTCCACTTTACTGATTCAAAATAGAATCTTCTTCAAATAAAACTGATTCCTTATCTGTAATTCAATAAACTTGAATATCAACCAAATAATATGAACTTCATATAACGAACAATAATATTGACAAAGTGATATCTCAACTGAAAAGCATTAAACACCATATCTGCAAAAGTCAGTAACTAAAACAGTTCATAGCTAAACTTGAAATCAAAATAAATTTTTTGAAACCAAACTATAAACTCCCACTAGTCTACAACATCAAAAGACTCCAAAACACCCATTCTGGTAGCATGTTCTTTGAAAAATCCTATAGGCATAGTCTTGGTGAAAAAGTCAGTTAGCATGTTGTGTGTCAATGTTGACTACATGGATTTCACCATCCCTAACTTTGTCTCTAAGCCAAAAATTAGATAAGTAAGGTATCAATCACATAATGAATAAAAGGATTCATTATTATTACTCCACACTGTTTGTGCTCATGCTTTATTTCAATTTGCTATTCTTCCTCATGCACTATTTTACAGATGAGAGTGTAAATAATTTTGTTCTTACCAATCGAAGTGTCCTATACCAATCAAGTAAGTCATTATTTCTCAAATCAAAGCATGGATAAACCCAAGTCACAAGAGACAGCAAATTAGAGCACAACCTCAATCTGGAAGGTGACATTATCTAAAACAGTAACAACATGAATTTAAATAAATTTCTTTCCTTACCCGAGCTCTAAGTAAGTACACTGTAGTGAGTAAGGTTATGCTTCTCTTTCTATTTTGGTTCGCTCTCCCTTTAACCAAAAAGGTTCAATATTTAACAATCAATAGCATGCTCAATATAATACATATGGTAGCCATGTACTTAATGTACACCTCTAAATACAAAAAATTGCAATATGTCTCCACAAAAGGACTTCATGTCTAAATAACAGCAAAACTAAACTTATAGAACATGACCTATATGTATTTCCAAAAAACAATTATTTCTTTTAAGGAAATCAGTAACTTGTGCATAAATTATTGTAAACTTTTTGTGGGTAAAGATTACAATACATTAATAATTTGTCATGGAATTAACTTTACAAAGAGACTAATACATTCAAAAGAATTTCATGATAAATCTATTCATGTTTGGCATAAAAGAATTTAATTTATTATCTCATTCCAATTAATCTAATATCTAATAACCTCCCTGTGGGGAAAAGTTACCAATCAGATGACTAATTGCAAATTTTAATCTCCTTATAATCCAAGATGATGTGGCCACTCTAGCGTAAAACATAGATATATCATAAATACCCAGTATAATACCTTATTCGCACATAAATATTTGGTATGTAAAATCCAAACTTTAGGCTATATGCTCAAAAAACTTTATGAGCTATAATATCCATAAATAAAAACAAACTAATATTGCACAAGATAATGAGTTATAAGAAATCTTTATTCATAGCAGAATCTAGTAACCTACATTTACTAGGTCTCCTTGAAATTAATCAATTTACTTATTCTGCAGGGCTTCATATATTATTATGTTTAGTCTTTAGTAATTGGTGATAAGTCCATATATGTTCTTACATTTCTCCCACTTGGACTATCATCAATTATACGATCGATAATAATATCAGCCCAAAACCAGAAAAAAACAATCTTAAGCACGCATTGATTAAATCCATAAAAAAATGACTTAATGCAAAACATGAGTTATTTGACTTACTTAGTTTATTTAAGATGACACCTTACATGATAAATGGAAAAAATAACTCCCACTATTCTGCTAGACCTAAAGAACTTTAATTTTATTAGCAGAAAAAACTGGATAAGTTCTTTACGAAAAGCAAATTAACATTGTCAAAAGATTCATAATTAAACAGCCAAAATTAACCTAAAGAACAGGTATTAGGCTAATCATTTAAGTTTCAATTAAGCCATGAAACATACTAGATTTCCCAAAATTCAAAACACATATTAACACCAAGTAGTGGTCATATATTATATATGCAAAAATAAGATTCACTTCATGCATCATTTTCAGGACCCTTGAAGAATGGTGTTTGATGATTAAACAAACAATATGCAATAATATAAGCCTTAACATTCTTGATCTAATAAAAGTATCTTTATAACACCAATGTATCTAGGTAATTTCTTTAATGTATAATGTACATGTATTCCAAAATTCCTTATAGGTACAAGAATAAACAAAAGTACCAAACAACCAAATAAGGATCCTAACTCAATGGAAGCATAATTCATAGCAAAGAGTTCATGACTCAAAATAAAATATAAGCACACCAATCAATATGCGAGAATAGCTTCAATTGTGCTTATCAGTCCCAACAATTCCTTATGCATAACCACTGGACACATAATGATATATGACAGCCAAAAAATATATAACAAATCACATACATATTATACACCACAATGATCTATCAAATTATATATATAGACAAACTAATCTGCTAAATGGCATTAGATAAATATAAATAAATCTGCTGAAACCAAAATAGCCATAATATCTTGATTTCCAATTCACTAATATAGATTTGATTTGCACTAAAGAATCTGATCCATTAAATTAATCTGATGCATTATGTGGTCAGAATACGTATAAAAAAAATATAATTTATATAAATCAAACAGTATAATATAAGACGATAGTGCAAAACAAATAAAGAAAAAAAAAAAAAAACAAGAACAAATTTGACTGAAAATTTTTCTTGAAACTAAAACTTCATTCATGCGTTGTTACATCACACCTTTGGACAAGAAATATAACTAGCTCAAACAAAATTTGCACAAAAGTGCACATGATATCACAGGACAACTGTCACACCTTTGCCGTAATTTACTAATCTTAAGCCAATCAAGACAAGTTAAAGCCCCAAATCTTTTGCTAGAAATCCTCTCTTAAGGCTAAAACCATCCCAGCTAGGCCTAGATAGATTTCTAGGTCTTATTTCCACCTTTTAAAATTGGTTTCATTAATTGGTTCTATGTTGACAAAGTTAAGGGAAGATGCTGTAGAAAAGAATGTAGTTTTGTCTTAATGTTTTGAAATCTTTAGTTTAAAACAAGAATAGTTTTGAAAAATCAAAACAAAATTCAAGTAAAATTCACCCCAGCCATATTCTCTTTAAGTCTGTCATTGAGTCTCACCTTTGGGCAGAGAACACAAAGTGATAAAACCATATAACCAGTTTCAACAAAACATATCTAGCATCATAAAACTTTCAACACCTTTAGGCAGTAGCAAAGATTTATAAAGAAAATACATGTTTTGTCTAGACTGTAATATGCTAACTCTATTCAAAATCAAGTAAAAGTTTAAACCTCCTTTGGGAGAACCATTTACTTAATCAAGTATGAATCACAATTTGATCTTGTTCTTTAGTCTAGAAAGTTTTAATAAAGTCATTGCTTTGGCAATACAAATTATTAAGCTTCCTAGACTCTTGTTCTGTGATCAAGATAACTTCTTAAGTTTATATTATCTGTGAAGTACAGTCTTAAGATGTTTTCTAATGGAAAACTAATTTTCAGAGTCTGATAAAAAAACTCAAGAATGGAATTAAAAGGCAATATATATGATTCGGCAACCATATAAGCAAACAAGAATCAATCATTGCAGCAATAATATATCATATACAACCTGAATTCATGAGTATTGAAACATAGAAACATTAAATCAGCTTAAAAGAATTCCCAGAATCGAAAAATTTATGTTCACAGTTTGCAACCAGTATGTATATATATATATACACACACACACACATATACAATCAATTAATCCATATCAGCAAAATACACAAAGGGTAGCATGCTTTTGCGGAATTAAAACCTATTGGCACCCCTTGTATGCCTCTAGAAATTGAAAACAGAACTGGAATTATAGTTTTCGATTCTTACTTACCTGATGTACGGCACCTGATAGCATAAACCAATTTCGCACGGCAGAAAAGAAAATATATTCTCACATATATGGACATATCGTCAACCAAGAGAAGAAACCAATTATAGTCGAAGGAGAAGACCCAAGTTGATTTCAAAAGGTTTTTTTAAATTTGAAAAAACCAAAAGCCCGAATTATAGAAACGAGTACCCCCAGAGTCGAATTTTTATTCTCACAGTTTGCAAGCATAGATATATATATAGTTATGGCAACAGTATATAAAATTTTATATCTATCTTGAAGATGAAAGAGATATAAAGACTTTTCTAAAACAAATGATTCTAAATACATACTAGCATACAGATCAATCAAGACAATACTTAATCAAAGGTTTCAATTGATTTATAACTCATACACAGTACATGCAAATATATTACAAAGTAAGTATTTCATCGCAGCAGCAAGTAATTCCTCATGTATTTGCATATTTGATTAATCACAAATCAACAAGGTCATTTGCATATTTGATTAATCACAAATCAACAAGATGATTTCTAGACGTGTGTGAAAAGCTCTGATACCACATGTTAGACTATATTCACAGACATGAAGAAATACATCTGTAGCCTAGAATAGATTAATCACACATATATATAAAACACCTACCTGATGCCATCGAGTAAACCTTCTCCTCTCAACAGAATTCCTTATAGCAGCTCAATATGGGACTGAGTTCTTTATGCAAAAACGATACTGTGAGAGCAGGGACTTACTCCTATTTATATGTGATGATCTGATTGGTGTCCTCCCATAAAGGAACTACTCAATTCTAAAACAACACAAATGTAGTATAGGAAATCCTTATTCATGTCCATATAGGATTCTAACACCCTACCTTCCAGGCCCTTAGTCCTTGTTATGATTGAATCATAAATCATTAAGGACAACCGGATTAATCTAATATAGCCCTTTATCTTGAACTGCAAGCTTAGTCTCCTAGTTGTATCCAGATTTATCAATCATTAGTCCACTAGGATTTCTTACACATAGCATTTCATTATGACTGAGACCATTGAACCCATTACCACCTCATAGCAAGCATATGGACATCATAACAGAAGTCCATAAAAATGTTTTATAAAAAAAAAATGTATATATATATATATGGGAGCTTCTATAATGATTGCAGGCATACAATGCCTCCACATCCAAAAAAAAATAAAAAATAGATAACCTGCTGAACTGGTAAACAAGTTTTACCATTTTGTTGATGCATCCCTCAAGATAATGGTAACTCTTGATCAAGATGTGGTAACTTACCATATTCTTGATCGAAGTTACCATTTTCTTGAACCAAACATCAAGAAAATGGTAACCAAAACCTTGCCTCAAACCAAGTTACCACTTTTTTGATCGGTCGATCAAGAAAATGGTAACTTGGTTCAAAAATGTGGTAACCAAGCCCAATCATGACCAAAATTACCATTTTTTGATTTTTTTTCCTCAAGAAATGGTTACTTGTTCTCAAGAAATGGTACGTTACCATTTTCTTGATCAAAGTTACCATATTCTTGAACCAAACATCAAGAAAATGGTAACAAATCAGTGAGGCAAAAAATGTTACCACTTTCTTGATCGTTCGATCAAGAAAATGGTAACTTGGTTCAAGAATATGGTAACCAAGCCCAATCTTGACCAAAGTTACCAATTTCTTGATTTTTTTCTCAAGAAATGGTAACTTTTTCTCAAGAAATGGTAAGTTACCATTTTCTTGATCCAAGTTACCATTTTCTTGAACCAATCCTCAAGAAAATGGTAACCAAATCAGTGGGGCAAAAAACGTTACCACTTTCTTGATCATTCGATCAAGAAAATGGTAACTTGGTTCAAGAATGTTGTAACGAAGCCCAATCTTGACCAAAGTTACCACTTTCTTGATTTTTTTCCTCAAAAAATGGTAACTTTTTCTCAAGAAATGGTAAGTTACCATTTTCTTGATTTTTTTCCTCAAAAAATGGTAACTTTTTCTCAAGAAATGGTAAGTTACCATTTTCCTGAACCAATCCTCAAGAAAATGGTAACCAAATTAGCCAAGCAAAAAACGTTACTACTTTCTTGATCGTTCGATCAAGAAAATGGTAACTTGGTTCAAGAATGTGGTAACCAATCCCAACCTTGATCAAAGTTACCATTTTCTTGATTTTTTTCCTCAAGAAATGGTAATTTTTTCTCAAGAAATGGTAAGTTACCATTTTCTTGATTCAAGTTACCATTTTCTTGAACCAATCCTCAAGAAAATGGTAACCAAATCAGCCAAGCAAAAAACGTTACCACTTTCTTTATTGTTTGATCAAGAAAATGGTAACTTTGATCAAGAAAGTGGTAACCAAGCCCAAACTTGACCAAAGTTACAATTTTCTTGATTTTTTTCTCAAGAAATGGTAAGTTACCATTTTCTTGATCCAAGTTACCATTTTCTTGAACCAAACATCAAGAAAATGGTAACCAAATCAGTGAGGCAAAAAATGTTACCACTTTCTTGATCGTTTGATCAAGAAAATGATAACTTGGTTCAAGAATGTGGTAACCAAGCCCAATCTTGACCAAAGTTACCATTTTCTTGATTTATTTCCTCAAGAAATGGTAACTTTAGATCAATAAATGGTAAGTTACCATTTTATTGATCAAAGTTACCATTTTGTTGAACCAAACCTCAAGAAAATGGTAACCAAATCAGTGGGGCAAAAAAATGTTACAACTTTCTTGATCGTTCGATCAAGAAAATGGTAACCTCAGTCAAGAATGTGGTAACGAAGCCAAATCTTGACCAAAGTTATCATTTTCTTGATTATTTTTCTCAAGAAATGGTAAGTTACCATTCTCTTGACCCAAGTTATCATTTTCTTGATTATTTTTCTCAAGAAATGGTAACTTTTTCTCAAGAAATGGTAAGTTACCATTCTCTTGACCCAAGTTACCATTTTCTTGAACCAATCCCCAAGAAACTGGTAAGCAAATCAGTGGGGCAAAAAACGTTACCACTTTCTTGATCGTTCGATCAAGAAAATGGTAACTTCGATCAAGAAAGTGGTAACCAAGCCCAACCTTGACCAAAGTTACAATTTTCTTGATTTTTTTCTCAAGAAATGGTAACTTTTTGTTAAAAATTGGTAAGTTACCATTTTGTTGATTCAAGTTACCATTTTCTTGAACCAAACATCAAGAGAATGGTAACTTCATCTCTGGGCCAAAAATCCAATTTTTAGTCATGAATTTGACCAGTGCAGCTGATACCATATCTCCATCACAATTCATCATAGAATGTTTTTGCAGCATTCTTGTAACAATCTCATAAGAATAAATTCAGCATCACATATAATCATTTACTTCAAAAAAAAAATGTAGAATCTTGTAAAGAAACATGAGATGACAAACATAAAGGGAGCATTAAGACAGGAGCTCCGCATTTCATGAAACCTAGAGGTGTGGAGGTCAATTGTTGAACTCTCAGAGATTAAAATAAATGAATTACCATGAATCTGTTCCTTATGCTCAGTTGCAGTTTGAAACAATCCCGCATTGAATATCTGAACATATTTTGATGAGTTAATAGATGATGCTATACATAATGCTTCAAAATATGAATTAAAATTGAACCACGTATGCAATTCAAATAGGTTGATAACATGTCATGCTATCACAGAATAAAAGAAGAGGTCCAGTGGCATGTTTTTGTATCAAGCACAAAGGTACAAAAACCATTTAAGCAATTATATGTAAGGTCCTATAGCATGTAGTTTTCACTACTTGCAGTGATCTACAATACCCGAGTACAGGACCCAAAAGGACGTATCTAAGCATTGTAAAATAATACAATGCTTAGATGGGAAAGAAATCTTTAATACAAATTTATTATTTAAGAAATAACCAATCAGAAATGGAGCCAATAAAGTAAGCCAGAAATTGTAATGCCCTACTAAGAATTGGTTGATTACAGGCACTGATCCAATCTACCATTTTCTTCTATTAAAACCTTGAACTAAACTATAAAATTAGTCTTTCAATAACAATAGAAAAAAGCATCAACATCAGCAGATTAGGGAAGAGCAAGCACATGGCCATAGGAAATATGCTATCTACACAAATAATAGGAAAAATAAGATGCAGGATTAGCCTTGAACTCCAGAACAAACATACACAAAACTAAAACTTCAGACAATTTTTATCTCCCTGATAACACTAGATTCAAAGAACGTAACAGTACAGGTAATGCAGGTACACATAGTTGCACATATCATATATTCCTGCATCAAGGCAGCATTCAAAACTGTACCTATACATACCAACATGTATCTAGTTTAAGGATAGAAAAAAACATACCAACAGATCTTCCTCCTGGACTCTGTGCTGCTATATGTGAAAACCCAAATCGGGGAAAAAACCAATTACATTTTCTGGCATAGCAAGAAAAACCAATTCCTCTGAAATCCATACAAGTAAGAGAATTTAAATACACAAATTTCAGAAAGCCATTGCAAGGTAATTGACAAGATTCAAAATCTCTCTATGAGGACGCAATTATACCTCTGTAATGATCCGGTAGCGACCATGACCTGATACCTGATCCCCGAGAGAGACCTCGAAGCCGCTAGAAAACTCAGATTTCCAGCGAAGGGGTTGGATCTGTTCTCCTTTGATTCTCCTTCATGATTGAATTTTAGGTCTAAAGGAGGACACCCAGACGATCAGTGTGTCGAGAGGACGATGTTTTGGGTGGTCGGTGTCGCAACTCCGCTGGAGAAGGCGGATGACCGTCACGAAGTTCAATTGGTTCATCGATTTCAACATGGTAAGTGGTAGACGAATATTTGGGGCCAATTTTGTCAACGTTGCCGCCGGTCGGCTGGGTTTTGATCGGAGAAAGGGTGCGGGAGAGAGAGGGTAAAGAAGCAGATGAGATTTGCGTTTTTTGTTTGCCCTGACTCAGAAGGATTTCTTTTGTTTTGTTCAGTTACCTCTTTCTCTCTCATTATGGGCTACCGATTCAGCCCTTGTTTTTTTTCTCAACTGTTAGATCAAATATATCTCATCCAACGGTCAAGACTCTGAAGGCATTGTATGCCTGCAGTCCTTATAGAATTTTCGTATATATATATACGATATACCTTTAATCCATCAATGAGTCTCCCTAGCATGCTTGCACTGTATGTCCTCCTATGCCCTTGAATATCAGCGTCATCCTTCACACCACCAAGGGATATGAGTATAAATTTTTTGCCCAAAGCAGCAGCAATAGATGATGCCAAAGATGTTTTTTCAACACCTGGTGGGCCAACAAAGCACAACATAGGGAATCTGGCATCTGGTTTGAGCAGCAATGCAAAGTAACCAACATATGAGCATTAAATTCTAAATGCCAAACATTAAATAATCAGAGCAATAAAGACTACATAAATGGTCACCTTGCGAACAGCTAGATTGTAACGACCCGACCCAAAGTTGACTTTTAAATAAATGGGCTTTTGACTTTGACTTAGGGTCCGTTAGATAGGCCTCGAGTTCACGAGTTCATAGACATGCGGCACGCGTCAATCGGAGTTACAGTTTGAAAGATATGGGCGTTTGAAGCAAGGGCCAATTTTGTAAATTTATAAAAGTGGTTTTTAAAACCCAAAAAGGTCCAGAAAATTCTGGACTTTCTCTCTCTTCTCACGCCTCACTCTCTCTCCCTTTTATCTCTCCCCGACGCCCCTCCCCTGGACACTCTCCTCTCCGGCCTGCTTCCCTCGCCGTCCGGCCAGGAGACGGCGACGGCACCACCTCAGCCTCCCCCTTCTCTCTCTCTCTCTCTCTCCTCCCCCGATCTCTCCCTCCCCGTTGGTTTTCTCTCTCTATCTCGGCTGGCTCTCTCTTTCTCTCTCTCTCCCCCGTGATCTCTCTCTCTTCGACCCTTGGTCGTCCGGCGCCGGATTTCAGTGATCCGACCGGCGTTGGACTCGCCTCCACGCTGCTGACCTCACAGTGAGGTCCGATCAGCCAACCCATCCGCGACGGCGGCGCGACGGTGCGATTTTCGAACGAAGCTCTCCGACGACGACGCGACTTTTCCGGCGAGTTCGAGGGCGGCGATCACTTGGGTCTTCTTCCCCAGTCCACGGCGAGTCCTGTGGTGCCACCCCCTTGCTCCGACAACCCCTCGCGACGGCGGATCGTGGCTGAGAAGTCCGCCGGCTTCCACGGCCGATTTCGGCCATTTCCGGCGACTTTTGGCCGTCGGTCCAGTTTTGGAAAACGATCCTCTAGGTATGGGCTTTCTTTCCCCCTTGTTATTGCGTGTCAATTTTGAGAATTTAAAGATTTGAAATTTTAGGGCTTGTACCCACTTCGGGTTTACCTTGAATTGAGCATATTTGAATGAATTCTGAGTTGTTTTTGGTCCAATTGAAGTGCCTAGGTTGATTGGGGTTAATTTTAGTTGAAAAACCAGTTTGTTTTAGGATCGGTCGCCGTTGCCACCACTGCCTCCGCCACTTGTGGCGGCGGGTCAGCGGTTATTTGTCTCTTTTTGCCCAAATTGAACTTCTAGGAGACCTTCGGAGGTTGTTTGGAGAATTCTGTGAAAATTTCTGTATATATTGAAGTTGGTTGTCTGGTCCTAACAGGTACACGGGCTCCGGAAATCTCATTCCCGATGCCGTTATGCTGCCGGATTTGGTATCCGAGCAGTGGAACTGTGAATGATGCTTATTGGATTGTAATGTAGAGTTCTGTTATTAAATGGTTTGTTTTGTGTGTTTGTTGCTTTATGTTAGGAAGACTAAGGGTAGGATTTGGATCATGAGAATGAATTGATGAGGATCTGTGGTTAAGGAAATAATTTGGAATTTTAGAGTTTGTCCTGAGGATAATTGTTGAATTAGGAAAGAAATGTTTATTGTCGAAGTAAATAAATGATGATTAGGCGATTATTATACCGATTTGATCGAATTGAGTATTGAGAAAGTATTTGTATGATTTGAGTGACAAACAAGTGAAGGGTCGTGAGTAGGAATCAATCTCGGAAAGGTTTCAGTGTAATTCGGAGTAAACAGTGAGTGGATTTTGTTTATGATTGATTATTTATACAATGATGATTAAGACGTGGTGATTTGAGGAGAGACACCTCTTTTTGATGAGTGGGTTTGATAAGCAGAATTTAGAAAAGAATATTTAAGGACTGCGCAGTGTAAATGCACGTGTTGACCCGTCGAGCCTGCCTGTGTAAAATGCACGGGATTGTGGCTAGGATATGAGCCTGCTCGTACGGAGAGACCCCTCCGTATGAGATTGTGGCTAGGATACGAGCCTGCTTGTACGGAGAGCCCCCTCCGTATGAGATTGTGGCTAGGATACGAGCCTGCTTGTACGGAGAGCCCCCTCCGTATGAGATTGTGGCTAGGATACGAGCCTGCTTGTACGGAGAGCCCCCTCCGTATGAGATTGTGGCTAGGATACGAGCCTGCTTGTACGGAGAGCCCCCTCCGTATGAGATTGTGGCTAGGATACGAGCCTGCTTGTACGGAGAGACCCCTCCGTATGAGATTGTGGCTAGGATACGAGCCTGCTTGTACGGAGAGACCCCTCCGTAGGAGATTGTGGCTAGGATACGAGCCTGCTTGTACGGAGAGACCCCTCCGTACGAGATTGTGGCCAGGATACGAGCCTGCTCGTGCGGAAGGTCATCCGTACGAGATTGTGGCTAGGATTTGAGCCTGCCCAAGCGCGGGATTGTGGCCAGGACATTGTCTACAGTACAGGTACGAGGATGATGTGAGTTTTAAGAATAAATGTTTCGAGATATTAGTTTCCAAGGATAAATTCAGTTCAGAGCTTGATTTACGGTTAAGGGGATTTAAAAATGGTTTTGAAAAGAGATTTTTGAAAGTAGTTATAAAGCTGGAGGATTTCCAAGAAACGAAGTATGTGAAATTAGATAGATGGTTGTTGGGTTGCTTGTATTGCATTTGTTTACTAGGACTTAGTGAAATCTAGGCTTGAATCGTGAGGACGGAAATGATGGTGTCTATGCATTGAAGATATTAATTAGGATGTGAATGATTGAGGTTGAGGTTAATGGTTTATGATTATGCAATTGATTTGTCAGAGTATAATTATTATTATTGATAAGATTTGATGTGCATTTGAGGAGTTTTTGATTTTCTTGATGCTTGGATGATTGGTGGTGGAATGTTTTGTGATTAAGTAATTACTGATATTTTGTGGATTATTTTGAGTTTGGGGATTGAGAAAATTATTGAGGACAATTATTATTATGTCATTTCACTTATACGAGCTCTAGTGAGCTTACCGGGTTGTTTGTTTGAATGACCCGGTGTACCATGGATATGGTACAGTGTGGTTGTGGTTGTTTCGCAGGTTAAGCAGGCTGAGGAAGCAGTGGAGAGAAGACGAGGCAGTGGGACTCGGGATTTTTATTTAATTGTTATCACACAATGTTTTCATTTAAATGTTTTTGGTAAAATTATTTTTAGTTATATTTATGTGCATGGCTCAAAGAAAAGAGAAAAAAAGATTTTAAAGGTTGATATTTCAGTATGTTTATGGGCCCGAGATTCGGGGCGTTACATAGATATTCAATAATTCACTACTTGACCTCGACAAAACCGTAGTGATCACTGTCTAGACGTTCTTTTGCAGCCCTTAAATCAAATTCATATTCTTCACTGGCCTTCTGCCAGGGAATATCAGCAAGAAGCTCCAGGTAAACACTTGAATATTATATCCAGGTTGTTGGGGTTGCATCTTTTTTAGCCTCCTGAAGCATGAGGAGAAAATAAACTATATAAATGATATGAGAGTTCCCACTATATTCTAAAACTTGAAGTACAATTATTGTGTACCTAAACAAAGCAACAAAGGCAAGTAGGATAAGATTTAAACATTTACTAAAGTCAGCAACTTAACAAAAATATATAGCTGTTTTCTCATCATAAAGGCACAGGGATTAATGAATTTTCTTTAATATTCAGTCTACTATGATCCTTTTCCAGTGAAAGCTTAATTAACAATACCAAATTTCGATCACAACGAATTAAACACTCCAACACTATCATATAGCAGCACCGATCTATAAGTAACTAACTTAAGTAAATAGCATTTCATCCCTTGGATTAGTATGGACAGCTGAAAAGCACAATAAGGTGGGTGCACCTCAACCGTTCATATTTCATAGGAGTTTCTAATCAAATATAACATATGAGTGTCTACTTTCCACTAGAGCTGTAAGACCCCGTATTTTTCAAGGAGTTATTTTAAATATTTTGCGAATTTATTTTAAGGATTTTGGGAATTTATTTTAAGGATTTTAGGAATTTATTTGGAAATTTAAAAGGTTTTGGTTTAATTTTTTAATTTTTGTTTTAAATTGGGCTTGACCCAAAAGTTGACTTTTAAAACTAATGGACTTTCGTCTTTGACTTTGGACACGTTGGAAAGGTCTTGAGTCCACGAGTTCGTAGACACGCGACACGCGACACGCGTTAAACGGAGTTACGGTTTGAAAGATACGGACATGTGAAGTGAGTGGCACACTTGTAATTTTTACGAAAGTGGTTTTTAAACCCAAAAAAAAGTCAGACTCATTTCTCTCTCTCTCTCTCTCTCTCCCGCGTCTCTTTCGCCCCTGTCGCCAGCGCGTGGCGGCGCGTCCGGCGGCGGCTGAGCTGGGTGTTCGGTCTACCTTGCTCGCCTTCCTCCCCTCTTCCTTCCCCTGGCCGCCGATCACCCACCTGAGCCACCATCGCAACAAATCGACGCGAAGACAGAGAAGATGCTCTCGTCGGTGATCTGCGTTTTTCGACGGAGTTGCGGCGTCGGACCACCTGGGTTCTCTTCCCTAGGCCACGGCGAGTCTTCCCATACCCTTCCCTCACGCTGGTGACGCTCCACAACGATGATTCGAGCCACAAGGGTTGCGGCTGCCCCACCGCGATTTCACTGTTCCGGCAGAAATTGGATGGTCGGAGCTACTGGGCTTTGTTCCCCTCGTCATGGTGAGTCTAGCCATGGTCTCCATTCGTCCATACGAGCAATGAACTCGGGAAGCCAAGCCAGCCGCCGGCTTCCGCCGCCGATTTGGCCATTTCCGGCGAGTTTTGGCCTTCGACTCAGGTATAAAAGTTGATCCTCTCGACGTTTCCTTCGTGCCGGTGTAATTCATTTTCGTTAATTTTGAGTTTTGAAATTCGTGCAGGTTGACCACCACGGACCACCGCGGGTCCCGCCGCGTTTAGTCGTGCCGATGGTTGGGATTGTTGATTTTTGGCCTCTGGCCAGTCATCCGAAGCCCGTGGGTGAGTTTCTGTGTGTTTTGGGTACTGTTCTAAGTTGGGCAGCCATCGCGTGTGGTGGCAGCCATCGCGTGTCGTGGCAGCCACCCGTTTCGGTCGTTTAAACAGCCATTGTGAATTCTGTGTGTATTCTGATTTGGTTTTGGCTAGGACTTGGTAAAGTCTAGGCTTGAATCTTGAGGATGGACAATGATAAATTGATCATGCATTGAGGTTATGAGTTAGGATGTGAATGATTAGAGATTGAGATTAATAGTTGACGATTAGGCATTTGATTTTTCGAATTGATTATTATTTATTGATGAGATTTGATTAGAATACGAGGATTTATGATTTATCTTGAGATTTGGATGATTGGTGATGAAATCATTATGTGATTGAGTATTTATGGATTTTATTGTGGATTATTATTGATTATGGAAATTGAAGGATTAATTGAGGATTATTGTTTAAGTCATTTCACTCATACGAGCTCTAGTGAGCTTACCGGGTTGTTTGTTTGAATGACCCGGTGTACCATGGATATGGTGCAGTGTGGTTGTTGGTGTTTTGCAGGTTAAGCAGGCTGAGGAGGCAGTGAAGAGAAGTCGAGGCAGTGGGACTCAGTGAGATTTATTTAATTGTTTTTACACAATGTTTTCGTTTAAATGTTTTTGGTAAAATTTTGTTTAGTTATATTTATGTGCATGGCTCAAAGAAAAGAGAAAACAGATTTAAAAGGTTGATATTTCTGTGTTTTATGGGCCCGAGGTTTGGGGCGTTACAGATTGGTATCAGATATGGTGTAGTGTGGTTGTTGGTGTTTTGCAAGTTAAGCAGGCTGAGGAGGCAGTGAACAGAAGTCGAGGCAATGAGACTCAGCGAGATTTATTTAATTGTTTTAACACAATGTTTTCGTTTAAATGTTTTTGGTAAAATTGTTTTTAGTTATATTTATGTGCATGGCTCAAAGAAAAGAGAAAACAGATTTAAAAAGTTGATATTTCAGTGTTTTATGAGCCCGAGATTCATGGCGTTACAATAGCCCCAAATCAAGTCAACAAGTTTACACAAGTTACATGACAAAAACAACCCTATACTCAGGTTTATATATTTAATTATAATATACGTTTCTTTTCTTTGGCTTCTGTTATAATTTACATATCATGTGTAAATTTGTAAGCAATCAAATGCCAATTGGAAATCAAATGCTAGTTCAGATTGCTTACCGTGTGGAAGTGTCTTGAATTAGTGTAACCACCTCGATGTTACGGCCTCGATGTGCAGTGATCAACCCAGCTGCTATGGAACGCAAATCACAGCTTCCGTGCACACTCTTTGTCTCCAAGGTAAGAGAATTGCTATGAAAGTCAAATCCCAAGATTTCCACGATCCCCAAAGCTCCCAGACTCTTTTGGTGAATTGTCTAAGGTCGAGTGTCTCAAGAGTAAATGCACGAGAGTTTATATACAAGTCTACCATCAGACTTTCTCTTTTCTTGTGGTTTCCTAGAGAAAGCTATCAGAAGTGTGGTGAGATTGGGTCTCTGCTTGAATTCAAATTCAAAGACCACAATACTCATCTGCCATCCTTATCTCTTAACTGGGATATGGGTTTTATCCAATCAGCTGAGATAAGATAGTATCCACCCGAAGTGGGCGGATAATTATTGATATTACATGAAGTTAATTTCAAATAATTGTAACATCTCCCACTTGCCCACATAGGGCATGAAAACCCCATAAGCATTCTCAATCTCTTCAGTACTCAATCCCTTCATACAGGACATGGGACGTGCGACCTAACGAGAAAGAACGTACAGCTACGGGAGCAAGATTATTAAGTCATCACCTAACTAACAAAAATGCTACACCCAGAAGCATCTCGTATATATACCCCAGACAATTTGAACTACACCAAATGAAACACTCTTAATCCCTCATAGAAGCAATATTCCATCCCTTAGTATGTAATGTACTCATGACATATGTTGATAACTAATACAACGTATTCGCTCGCCAGCGATGAGTCACAAGACATGGTGTATTATCACAATCATCTTCCTTACGCACTCATGTCAATTCAATTAGACTTGACCACTTTCCTAGACATGCCTCTTAAGACCATATTAGTGAAGTCCTAGTAAAATATGCTAAAGTTGCGTTATCAAGTATCCTCTGCATGATATATGCTTAAGTAACAGAGGGTAAACATAAGATCAAAAATAATGATCCAAGTGGCTCACACAGTGATGAAGCAGGGATTCATTCATCACTCTCACTATCGGTCAGCAATTGCATATACAGTATTAATTAAATATATACTATGACCTATTCTCATAAAAAGAGCATGTCACGTGTCTAGATAATAGACGTACGCCATACAAACCTTAGTATAGTAACTATACAAGCGTCTAACCTGAGTTTTCCAGCCCAGTCGCTCTTCTAAGCACCTGCCTGAAATCTCACGTTCGGCTCCAATAAGGCAACATAGGGTCATGGACAAGATCTTTATGATCGAACTTTGGTTAAGGTCTCATCTTAGCTCTGTCTAAGGCGACATATGATAAACATAGGTATATTATTATTGCTTGCCAACTTGGCGCCAAAGATATATACACGTCCTAATGCGCCACCTCCGCGCCTAAGGACTTAGATGTCTCATCCTGCTCGCTACCCCAGCGCCAAGGCGAATCACCCGTGTGAGCAGGCTGATCCAAGCCTTGTGACATTTATCTAAAGTGCGTAAAATGATTATTCAAAGAACATCACACAGTAATGAATAACTTCTTATTAACAAACAAATAAAGTCAATTACAAAGAGGCAATTTAAAACACATCAAATCCTACGTAGTCCCATACTCCTAATATGAGAAAGGAATACATCCCTGGCAATGGGCTTAGTCAAAGGATTAGCAACCATATTACCAGTGAAGATATGTCTCAAAACTACCTCACCCTTCGCAACCTTGTCTTTAATAAAGTGATAACAGATGTCTATGTGTTTGGTTTTTCCATGATACTTAGGGTCTTTTGCGTATGCTAGAGCAGAAGTGCTATCGGAATAAACAAGCACAGGCTCCATAGCATGAGCAATAATTCCTAACCGTCCAAGGAATTTCCTTAACCAAACAGCTTCTTGTACGGTAGCCGAGCAGGCGACGTACTCAGCCTCCATTGTGGATAGGGCCACACAAGTTTGTTTCTTGCTACTCCAAGAAACCGCTCCACCTCCAAGGATAAAAGCATAACATGAGGTGGACTTGCACTCATCTCTATCATTGCCCCAATCTGCATCAGCATAACCTGTAAGTCTTAGGTCCCCACCATGGTAACAAAGAATGAGGTCAGAGGTTCCACGTAAGTATCGTAAAATCTGTTTCACCGCTTTCCAATGAGCGGGACCAGGGTCACTCTGATAACGACTAACCATACCAACTGCGTAACAAATGTCTGGATGCGTACACAACATAGTGTACATCAGACTCCCTATCGCAGATGCATAAGGCACTGTGGACATATACTCTCTTTCCTTATCATTCTTAGGACATAAATCAAGGGATAAGACACATCCTTTCTCCATAAGAGTGTCAATAGGTTTGGATTGACTTATGCGAAAACGCTTAAGGATATTCTTAATGTAAGTCTCCTGAGACAGACCCAGAAGTTTTAAAGAGCGATCTCTCATGATCTTAATTCCCAGCACATAATTTGCTTCTCCCATGTCTTTCATTTCAGATTTAGAAAACAACCACTTCTTAGTGGCAGCAATGGAGTCCATATCGTTTCCAGCTATGAGAATGTCGTCAACATACAAGGATAGGATAACAATACTTTTCTTGGACCGTTTCAGATTCACACAGTGGTCTTCTTCAATCATCTCAAAACCAAAAGAGACGATTGAATTATTAAATCTAATGTTCCATTGTCTAAACGCTTGTTTGAGGCCATAAATAGAACGTTTTAGGCGGCAAACTTTGCACTCTTGTCCTTTGATCTCAAATCCAGTTGGTTGATCCATATAGATCTCCTTGTCTAGTTCTCCATTGAGAAATGCAGTCTTCACATCCATTTGAAAAAGTTCCAAATCCAATTGTGTGACAATAGCCAGAAGCAGGTGAATAGAGACAAATCTCACCACTGGGGAGAAAGTCTCATCATAGTCTATCCCCTCTCATTGGGTATAGCCCTTTGCCACAAGACGTGCCTTATACTTGTCAATTGAACCATTCGCCGTGCGCTTAATTTTTAAGACCCATTTGTTTCCAATGGTCTTGCGCCCAGACGATAGGTTAACTAACTCCCAAACCTTATTCTTGTCATTAAGGTCATCTCATCCTGCATAGCAGCCATCCACTCATTACTAGCTGAAGAAGACAGCGCTTCCTTAAAAGAAGCAGGCTCATCTACATCCATTGGCAAACATACGAAGGCAGTCCCTTCAACCTCAAAATGTCGTTTGGGAACATTTCCTCGTCTGCTTCTTCGTATTTCAGGATCTTGAGAATCTAGTGGTAGACTCCCACTAGCAAGAACACTCTCACTATCTTTAGCGATTATAGGAGTTAATTCCCCACCCTCGCTTGAAGATGGTAAAATGTCATTGCTTCCCTCCAACTAATGGAGATCAAGATCCTTTCTAGTGTCACCAATACCAAGAAAATCATTCTTAATGAAATTCACATCACGAGACTCTATTTCAGTCATTCCTCCATTAGGATGTTCACCAAACAACACATAGCCTTTTGAGCTGTCACAATACCTTATAAAAATATGTTTCTTAGCTCTTGGGCCTAACTTCCCATATCTATGAGAAGTGTTATGAACAAAACCAGCTGAATCCCAAAGGCGCAAATGCTCTAGATTGGGCTTTTCACCTTTCCATAATTCATATGGGGTTGAGGAAACTGACTGAGAAGGCACTCGGTTAAGGATATATGTCGTAGTCAATAAAGCATCTCCCCAAAAAGATATTGGGAGGTTTGCCTGCGCCATCATCGACCTAACCATGTCTAATAATGTTCTGTTCCTTCTCTCAGCTACACCATTTCGTTGAGGTGTATAAGGAATATTAAGTTGTCTGCGTATCCCCTTATTTTCACAAAATTCTTTGAACTGCTCAGATAAGTATTCGCGTCCACGGTCAGTGCGAAGAGCCTTTAAACTCTTATCTGTCTAATTCTCAACCTCTGCTACAAAACGCTTGAAACAATTCAAGGCTTCATAGTGGTGAGTGATCAGATACACATAACCATATCGCGTATAATCATCTATAAATGTTAGAAAATAAGAGGCGCCATGACGTGCCTTTACATTCATAGGTCCACAAATGTCAGAGTGAACTAACTCTAGTGGCTGAGATGCTCTTACAGCCTTACCAAAAGGCTTTCTAATAGCTTTACCAACCAGACAACATTCACATATTGGTAGGTCAACCTTAGCGAGTAAGCCTAAAAGGCGTTCTCTAGCTAATCTAGTCATCCTATCACGACCTATATGCCCAAGTCTAGCATGCCAAGTAACTGAATCAATACTAGCATTAGCTACATATGATAAAGAAGAATCGGAATTATTTAAATCCAAATAAATAAATTATTCCTTATAAAACCATGACCAATTATTGTTTCATCTAAAGAAATACATAAAACACCGGAAGAAAAATTGAAACAATATCCCTCATTCAAAAATGATAAAACTGAAAATAGATTATGTTGAATTCCAGGAACATATAGAACGTCATGCAAAAGCAATTTGCGCCCAGTGCGCAGCTGAAGCTGATATGAACCAACTCCTAATGCCTCCAAATGATTTCCATCACCCATGAACACGCCATGGGTACCGCTTGGAACTCGACGATAATCTATGAACCCAACTCGATCTCGCGTCACATGCCTGGTTGCTCTTGTGTCTACAACCCAATCAATGGATGTATAAGAAACTAATGAGAACTTACACAAATGTAGAGAGAGTTTGGATCAGAATGTACCTTCTTCGGCTCAGTATAATCACGAGCGAAGTGGCCCATTTTCTCACAGTTATAGCATTTGACCTTGGACATATCTTTCTTCCCACCACGCTTGCCTCTGCGCTGCTAGGTGCCTTTATTAACCTTAGCAGCAAGGGCCTTTGCCCCACCTTGCTGGAATGCCTTTCCCTTGTCATTTCGCCTAGACCTATTTGTCTTACGCAAGCAACCTTGGGCGACAAGTATAGTAGCATTGGCAGCCTCTTGGCGATCTGCTTCCAGCTCAACATGACAAGAGATATCAGAAAAATTCTTGATACTCTCATTATGGGTTATGATATGTTTCATAGGCCCCCATGATTTAGGCAATGATCGGAGGACAGCTTGAACTTGTTGCTCATCACTGAGATTGTTTCCAGCAGCTCTGAGGTCACGAATTAGAGTAGACATCACCCGAAGGTGTTCAGTCATCGAGTGCTTAGGGTCTTTTCGATACACCTCAAATTTCAGCACTAGGCTTCTGAGCTGAGTGGTAGAAGTACCACCAAAAGCAAATCTCAGCTGGTCCCACATATCCTTGGCAGTTTGGAAGTTTTCATACTCTCCAATATGATCATCAGACATGCTGCTCAACATAATAAAAGCGCGTGCTGCGATCTTTCTTAAACCAAGCATTGTAGGCCTCAAGTTCACGGCGGTGCTGGGCTGTTGTCCCAATTTCAGGTTGGACAACAACATTGGTCAAGGTGTCCAAAAGCTCTTGCTCATTAAGAAGATATTGAATCTTCCTATGCCATATGTCATAGTTGGTTCCAATGAGCTTCTCACCTTTAGTGAGATCAGCAACAACATTTTTTACAGCCATTGAATCTAGACAATATGCAAAAGATTTGACATTAGATTTGTTAAAATACACACTTTCTATTTATTCTAAATTTAATTAAAACAACTTCCTTTCCTATGATTTCAGATCGAAAAATTGTTGTGCTCATAATCATCACTCAAAAACATAGGTCCAAAAACAAATTTAATTAATCTTTGAAATAAATATTTGAGCACGAATTCTCAAAAAGAAAACATGCTTCTGTCCATATAACTTATTTGAATGTACATTCACAGTAGTACATGAAGATTAGATGAAACAAGCATGAGCACGACATGAAATTAAGTATGGTATGTAATACATCATCAGCCAAACAAATACTACATTTCAAGTTTCGCTCAGCACCCTTCAAAGATAATTTCACAAAGGCTGTAAAAGGAAGCTCTTGTGGAAGTGAAATAACATATAACAGATATATATAAGTCAAGATCTATATATATAATTGCACATAATCCTCCTATTTAATCATCAAATAGCATATTTCATATAGCATATATATATATCAAAGATATGCACACAAAAAAACTGGTGGTTCATGCGAAGGAGGAAAGCCAAAACATGCATCTTATTAAAGAGGCGAATCATCAAAGATGAAGCTCTGATACCAATGTTATAATTTACATATCATGTGTAAATTCGTAAGCAATCAAATGCCAGTTCAGATTGCTTACCATGCGGAAGTGTCTTGAATTAGTGTAATCACCTCGATGTTACGACCTCGATGTGTAGTGATCAACCCAGCTGCTATGGAACGCAAATCACAGCTTTTGTGCACGCTCTTGTGTCTCCAAGGTAAGGGAATTGCTATGAAATTCAAATCCCAAGATTTCCACGATCCGCAAAGCTCCCAGACTCTTTTGGTGAATTGTCTAAGGTCGAGTGTCTCAAGAGTAAATGCACAAGAGTTTATATACAAGTCTACCATCAGACTTTCTCTTTTCTTGTGGTTTCCTAAAGAGAGCTATCAGAAGTGTGGTGAGATTGGGTCTCTGCTTGAATTCAAATTCAAAGACCACAATACTCATCTGCCATCCTTAACTCTTAACTGGGATATGGGTTTTATCCAATCAGCTGAGATAAGATAGTATCCACCCCAAGTGGGCGGATAATTATTGATATTACATAAAGTTAATTTCAAATAATTGTAACAACTTCAAACACTCAATATTCACTAAAAAGAATATATCTTCTAAATTTTCAAGAGGGTATGCATCAAACTCAAAAAGTTAATCTAAAGATTAAAAATTTAAGAGAAAATTGAGTGAATACGGACCTCATTCTCATGCTCTCCTCATTATCAGTATCATCATCATCCCCTGACTGACCTTGCAAGTAGACCGTTGGTTAGCTTTTGTATGGTCTTAAAAAAAAAAACCAGATTACCATTACTTAAATGCCCCTAAAAAAGAAGAAGGTTCCCATGTGAAAAGAACACAGATCGAGTTGATACCTCATTCTTCTCTTCTCTTCCTTCATTTCCTTTTCTATTTGCTCATTTTCTTTTTCGTCTGTTGTAATCAAGCTTCTTGAAACATATGTGAGGGACTATTTAATCCAAACATCAACGACAGTGTTGGGGGAAGGATCACAAAACTATAATATATTGTAGGAAGTTATGAAAGGCAGAGAGAATATATAGTTAATTGATAAATCTTTATATATGAATATGCCATATTGTTGGCTTATTTATAGTTACAAATACACCTTTTCATGAGAGGACACAACTATTGAATTAAACTTAAAAGATGTATCTAAATCAATGTTTCATGGGTCATAGGTTGTTGCGGTATGTGGAACGGGTACGGGAACGCGGGACGTTAGTGTTAGGGTACGGGGTACGTTGGGGGTATACCCAGTCGGTTCCCCATTTCGGGTAGCGGTTCATTCTAAAATTTAGTTGGGATCGTTTTTATTATTATATTTATAAATAAATTTTTTATATGTAAAATATTTATACTTATGTTTTATGCATTGATTATGAACACTTTTGGATTGATTATGCATTGATTATATTATTCTCTTAAAAATAAAATAATAATAATAAAAAGTTCTAAAGTTTTGTTTAACTAAAAATTATGGTAAAGTCATATTGAAAGCTATAAGAAGAATAAAGTCTCTTTATTACAAAAAGACATAGGGAGGATGCGGGTGCACAAAACAAAACACAGCAAACAAACTGTAATATAAATAGGACTTCAAGGCATATGACGTTTCCCCTTATCTTTAGAAGCATTTCTTGAGCTTCCCCTACTTGTAAAATTAAAAATCTGAGTTTGATGTGTCCCTCGACGACGTGGTGGTATGTTGGGTGGAGTAAGTCTGGTAGAAGAACGTGATGGTGGTGCATGATATCATGTTCCTCTTCTATGGCTTCATTAGAAAAATCATCCAACGCTTGCCATCACATATCCTCCAATCTCTCAAGAGAATCATCCACATGCGCTGCTTCTAGATTGACATCCTATTTCTTAAAAGGTCCATCCTTTTAACTTTTAGTGAAACGTGAAATGAGGCGAATATTAGAATGGATAAAAACCAATTTATCAGCTCATGCAGTATTCAACCTATTCCTCTCGACATTATGAATGAACGAGTACGTGCTCCAATTCCTTTCAGCCGATGAACTTGTAATTGGTTGAGCAAGTACCTTTTATCATAGAAAATATCTAATAATTAACAATTATAATATATTGTTAGACATTGAATGAAACAAGCCAATAATTATATGACATAATTATTGAATGGTCTTAATTATTGACGTTGCAACAAGCCAATATAACTATATAAGTTATAAACAAGCAGTCAATGTATATAAGCAGCCATAATTATAAATTTGGAACTCAAGTATTGTCTTAACTCTTAAGCTATAATGGTCTTAAGTCATTCATTATAATCAATAATTATAAAATTAAACCATTACCTTTTTGGCAACCTCCGCTAATTCTGGAGTTTCTGAACCATAAGTTGACCACCAATCAATGACATCCATAGTTACAGCATCAGTTTGCGTAGCCGCCATAGCATAAAAACCCTTTCGTTGGTGGAATATTGCATACTGATCACGTAACATTTGTGCTTCTTGTTCACTATCGGCTATCTTTTTAAAGGCTTCCATCACACCCATGACTACTTCCTTGTCTTGATTTGGGCTCCTTCTAACAGTGCCTCCAGGTGCCGGTTGATTAAGATATTGTGAATCATAAAATCGAGGTGTTAGAGCAAATCCAAGACAATGCAAAGGCCAATTCATCTTTCCCCACCTTTGAAGCACAATGTTTTCAACTTGTGAAAATTTGTCAATGTGCTTCCCACTACTCATAATATCTTTAATTTCTCCCAACATGTTATCCATTTTTTCATAAATTTCACCCATTTTTTGTCCATCACCATCACAAATTTTATCAAAAAATAAATTGGCTTTGTCATACTTACTATGCTCACCACATCATCCCAAAAGTCGTCACTGTTCACAGTTTTCATAACTGTAGCACCTAACTTTCTTGTGTGTTCATCACCACTTTTCAACCATTCTTTCCATTTTTGAAGAACAACTGTGGTTGCTAATGCTTCTCTACAGTCAAGAAGTCGCTTCAACAAAATATAATGTGATGCAAACCTTGTTTGTGCCACTTTCAATAACTCCAATTTTGACTGACTTCTAAAGATTGCTAAAGCATGAGTTTGGTTCAAAAAATATTTGACAACATTTGTTGCAATTCTATTAGTATTTATAAACCACTCAAACTCATTTGCAAGATCTTTGAAAATTAGATTCAGTGTATGAACAACAAATGAAGACCAAGATATATGTTTGTGTACCTTCTCCACTTCTTTGCCAACAAGCTTACAATTCGCTGCATTGTTAGTCACCACTTGGAGGACGTTTAATGGTCCCATTTCTTCACTTTCTTTCAGTAGATATTCAGAAATTTAAAGACCTATTTTTTCAATCCCTGAAAAATCATCAGCGTATAGAAACATAGCTCCCCGACTGTTAGTAGCAATTATATTGAGGAGTGGGTTATGCTTCATGTTTGACCATCCATCTGATATAATAGATACACCATGAGAATACCATGTATCTCTGATTGGATCCAACTCTTTTTCCACGTTTCTTTTGCACTCATCTAGCAAAGTAGTTCTAGCCTTATCATAAATAGCCTTGTAACCCTTAGGCCTATTATTAATTACTGAAACCATTTCATGAAATTGGGGATTTCTCAATACATTGAATGAAATACCATTAGCACATAAAAATCTCATTACCTTCATATCAACCATATCTCTATCCATAACTTTGAATGCACCCTCCAATGGCCTTGTTGTTGATGATGATTGTCGCTTCAAGAGTGTAGAATTTTTCAAAGATGAAGAAACATACTCCTTTCTTTTCTACTTCTTGTACTCTTCTTCGCACTTCAAAATATTTTTTCCGGTTATTCATCAATTCTTGACAACATTTGATCCCTGGTTTTGTCCCTGTAGGAGAACCAAAAAAAATGGTAGTGCATTCGAGTGTAAGAACTTGTAAAGTTACAATTGCAATGTTTGCATGACCAAGCCGTTGATCCACCAGGATTTTTTCCTTGTGCTGCGCCAATTAGAATAACTTCATGGAGTAATGGCTTTGAATAGGAATCCACAAGAAGTTGATCTTCTTCGGTGTGAGTTTGAGATGGTTGGCTGGTATTACTTGCTTGAGTGACTTTAACACAATCATCGCCTTCGTGCTCATCGGTTAACACTGAATGAACATCTTGCTCTTCTCCAATAGATGAAAACACTTGTTCTTGACGTCTTCTTTTTTCCAAAAACCATCTTGTTTTTTTAATGTTTGTTGAAATTGAGAAGTATGTAATTGTATGATAAAATCAACGTTAGGATCATCAAATAATTAATCACAACATTTAATGAAATACATTGTGTTAATTGTTAATTTAATAAAATACAATGTGTTAATTGTTAATTTATTGAAATACATTCCTAAATACTAGTCTATTGACATTCCTTAAAAAAAGAAGAGTCTGTTGACATTCCAAATTTCTAATAAGAGTGTCGGTCCTCTTAGACACAATATCAAAGGTTACAGCAACAACATTGATTAAGCATCCAAAGCCCAAAGGTCATAGGCTCACAGCAACATTGATTAAGGCATTAAGCATCCAAACGTTTCAACAACATTGATTAATCAAAAGGTCACAACAACATTAATTAAGACTCAGAACTCTTCCTTTTTTCTCTTGATTAAGCATCCAAAGGTCACAACAAAACTCTTCATTTTCTCTCCTTAAATATTAAGAGCCTCAAAATCTCAGAAGTGAGAAGTCAGAAATCTTCCTTTTTCCTCATGTGGCACAAGGCTTCAGACTTTCAGACTTTCAGAGAATCAGATTTCATCTCATTTTCCTACCACGTAACCATAGGGCTTCATCAGTTCATCATCTTTAGAGCCACAGAACCAGAAAATTATGAAAGAAAGAGGCAGAGTCATAGAGAAGAAGTAGAACTAGAGAAAAAAGCCAGAGAGGATTGAATTAGAACTAAGGTCGCTTGCAAGAGAGAACTGGTGCATGAACGCACCGCGTTCTGGGTCACGCGATCTGGATCGTGGATCGATGTCGAAAGGAGCGAACCATGTAAGATTGATCTAAATACTAAGACACACAACTAATACCCTTTAGGAAAAGTCATGACTACCTGTAGCAAAACTAAACTATAGAAAATACATTATTAATTTTAACACTCCCCTTTAATGCATTTTCTCTTGTACATTTAACTTATCTCAAAAAAATAGAATTTCTCCCTTGGAAGTGCCTTGGTGAATATATCTGCTAACTGCTCATTAGTGGTGCAGAATTTCATTTTGATTTCTTTATCTTCCACTAACTTTCTGATAAAATGATGTCGAAGTTCTATATACTTTGATCTACTATGAAATACTGGATTCTTTGTCATAGCAATTGTTGATATATATATTATCAGTGTAAACATCGGTTGGAAAATTCTGCTCTTGATGAAGATCTCCCAAAATTCTTCTTAACCACACTGCTTCACATGCTGCACTTGTGGCTGATATATATTCAGCTTTTGCGGAAGAGAACGCTATATTCTGCTTCTTAGATGACCATGAGCCTTGCAACCTAAGAAAAATACATGGCCAGAGGTGTTCTTTCTATGATCTATTGAACCTGCCCAATCACTATCAGTGTATCCAACTAAGATGTTTTCCTTTTCTTGTGTATACAAAATTACCCGTTGAGTTGAGAGAGGATTTGTCTTATGAGGAGCAACCCGTTGAGATTTTGGATCGCACAAAACAGGTACTTTGTACTAAGACCATTCCTCTGGTTAAAGTTTTATGGAGAAACCACACAGTGGAAGATCCTACGTGGGAACCGGAGGAACAAATGAGAGCTCAATATCCACATTTCTTCACATGACAGGTACAAATTTCGAGGACGAAATTTTCTTAACGGGGGGAGGTTGTAACGACCCAACCCCAAGTCTTATTTCTTTAATAAAAAATTAATCTTTTTGGGTGGGCTTTATTAAAATTTTTGGAAGGGAATTCTAGCATTTAGAGGGGTGTTTTAATTTAAATTTGTGGCTTTTAAGTTCGAGACGGCTAATTAGAACTCGAATTTTCAAACGCGTAGGCAAAAACGGTGTTCAATTTGGAAACTTTGGGGGAGATTTTTCTAGATAAGGGCATTTGGGTAATTTTAAAACCCAAACACCACAATTAAAATCAGCCCATTTTTTTTTCTCTCTCTCTCTCTCTCTCTCTCTCTCTCTCTCTCTCTCTCTCTCTCTCTTTCTCTCTCCATTTTCTTCCTTCTCCCGCACCCTCCCATGCGCGCATCACCCAGCCACCACCACCCACCATCACCGGCCACCCCTTGCCAACCTCTGGCTCCTGCAAACACCCCCCAGTGCCGACCACCTCCCCCGAGCCTACTCTCTCTCTCTCTCTCTCTCTCTCTCTCTCTCTCTCTCCCTGTGTTTTCTCTCTCTTCCCTTTCTCTGTGCGCAACCAACCCCTGCACACCAGTCATCACTTCAGCTAACGCCGCCATCCATTCCGACCACCTAAGACATCCGGCAACCTTCCCTTTGGCCGACCAGCTCAGCCCGGCCCTTCTGCTAGACCGAGTAGCTCCCCTGGGTCGTGGAAATAACCCAAGAGCCACCTCAAACCGCCGACTTCATCCTCCAATTTTCGGCCATATTTCACCACCAATTTTCGAGGGTTTAAGTGGGTTTTTCTCATTGAGGTATGGGCTACCAATTTCCCAGTAATTTGGGTGTTTATTTTGAGTAATTGAAGAGAACTGAAATTGGGGATTTAGAACCCATTTTGGATTTCTCTTGTGAATTTCGAAATTTGGATGATGTTAATGTAATTGTGGACAATTTTCACTCCTTAGAAACTTCAATTGAAGTTTAGAATTGAAAAGTTTGAGGCGTTCGGAGGAATTTGTGCAATATAGTTTGGTGCCGCCACTTTGAGCGGCGAATGCGGGGGTTCTGACCACCCGGATGTCATCTAGCGCTAATTGGAGTACTAAAACTGAGTTGGTTGATGATTTTGAATAGGTGGGTGCGACTTGAGCGACGAAGTTTCAATTTGGCTCGTGATCGGATAATTTGCGGGTATGATCTTTAACTCTCGGACAACCCCAAGTAAGGTAGGCCACTTGCAGGATTTCTTTTGAATTTGTGGTTAAATTTGAGGACGTGGGTGTCGTAGTTGGAGCTGGGACGGATTTGGAATAGGGTGAAAGTGTATAGTTTAGAGAAAAACGATTTCTAACTAGTAGGAAGAACATGAGTCGAGAAGAGCGTTTAGGCTATCACACACACACACACACTATAAATTTACGTAAATTAAGATTAATTTCATATTTTTTTATCATTTATGATATAGGCGAGACAACCGGGGTTCGTGATGATTCGGCGGAGGATCGAAGTTAGATTTTCTCACTGTGAGTGGACTAACTTTTAATTTTTCTGAAATGTTTTATATGTTGATGATTAAATTCTATTACTTGGCTATATTGAGTTTGAATTTAAGCTAAAGGATTTTTGAGTTAAAATTTGGTTTTTAAATTCTTCTTTCCTAAGTTTAAATTGATATTTATGGTTTTTGTATTCAAAGTTTCATGGATTTATGAATTTAGATATTGTGAGTTGAACAAATGCATATTTGATGAGTTTGGTTTTGTTAAATAAAGTTTAGAAGGATACGAAAGGATTTGAGTTTTGTTTTTAATACATTTATGATTTGGTTGTGGAAAGTGGTTTCAAAATCACCCTTTTCAGTACCTTTTTGGTTATCAAGGTTGGATAGGTTTTTGGGACCCATTACGGCAAACACATAGGCTTTGGGCCATGCGTCGTGATGCTTGACCCTTTGGGGGTGGCTCTGCATTCACGTAAGACAGAAATTTCTGGCTCTGCATGCGTATGACAGATTCCCGGCTCTGCGCATGTATGACAGTTTCTCCGGGTAACTGATTTGGTGTGTTTTATTATAAATGTATTATACAGTTTTATTGCGATCGTTTATTTTAAATTTATAAGCTACTCGGAATTTTAATGTTTGGATTTTATTTGATAAAGAGTTTGTGCTTCGGTTTGGTTTATTGAATTATGATAGCAACTTTGAACGTGTTCTGAAAGCATTTTAAAACTGGGGGATTTCAAAGAGCGACATGAGGTTTTAGAGTGAAACGTGTTTTATAAAGGGTTTTTCTGAAAAGGTATTTAATCTTTGATTTCATTTCCATTTAACTGTCCACTCACTGAGTCTATCTCACACTTTTTCTTGTTTGTCTTAAATTGTTTCCCCCAGTTAGTAGTTTCGGTGGAGGTCAAGCCATTCACGTCGAGGCAATTACATCCACATCCTTACTCGGACCTTGTAGGCGCCATTTTAACTTTGAAAAAATTCCTTGTAATAGAATAGTGGCTCTGATAACCACTTTTAAATTTTACGTTGGTTTTCTTTGAAATTGTTAGGTCTGAGACCCTTTTTGGTTATGGTAGAGATGGTTGGTGTTTTAGAAGTGCTTTACAGGTTTTCGAAACTTTTGGGTTAGTCCATTTTCAAGGGAGGTTTTGCCGAATTTATATATTTATGATGTGGGGTTGGAAAGTGGTTTCAAAATCACCCTTTTCAGTACCCTTTTGGTTATCAAGGTTGGATAGGTCTTTGGGACCCATTACGGCACACACATAGGCTTTGGGCTGTGTGTCGTGATGCTTGACCCTTTGGGCGTGGCTCTGCGTGCACGTAAGACAGAAATTTCTGGCTCTACATGCGTATGACAGATTCCCGGCTCTGCGCATGTATGACAGGTTCTCCGGGTAACTGATTTGGTGTGTTTTATTATAAATGTATTATACAGTTTTATTGTGATCGTTTATTTAAATTTATAAGCTACTCGGAATTTTAATGTTTGGATTTTAATCTTTGATTTCATTTCCATTTAACTGTTCACTCACTTAGTCTATCTCACAGTTTTTCTTATTTGTCTTAAATTGTTTCCCCCAGGTAGTAGTTTCAGTGGAGGTCGAGCCATTCACGTCGAGGCAATTACATCAACATCCTTACTCGGACCTTGTAGGCGCCATTTTAACTTTGTAAAAATTCCTTGTAATATAATAGTGGCTCTGATAACCACTCTTAAATTTTAAGTTGGTTTTCTTTGAAATTGTTAGGTTTGAGACCCTTTTTGGTTATGGTAGAGATGGTTGGTGTTTTAGAAGTGCTTTACAGGTTTTCGAAACTTTTGGGTTAGTCCATTTTCAAGGGAGGTTTTGCCGAATTTATATATTTATGATGTGGGGTTGGAAAGTGGTTTCAAAATCACCCTTTTCAGTACCCTTTTGGTTATCAAGGTTGGATAGGTCTTTGGGACCCATTACGGCACACACATAGGCTTTGGGCTGTGTGTCGTGATGCTTGACCCTTTGGGGGTGGCTCTGCGTGCACGTAAGACAGAAATTTCTGGCTCTACATGCTTATGACAGATTCCCGGCTCTGCGCATGTATGACAGGTTCTCCGGGTAACTGATTTGGTGTGTTTTATTATAAATGTATTATACAGTTTTATTGTGGTCGTTTATTTAAATTTATAAGCTACTCGGAATTTTAATGTTTGGATTTTAATCTTTGATTTCATTTCCATTTAACTGTCCACTCACTTAGTCTATCTCACAGTTTTTCTTATTTGTCTTAAATTGTTTCCCACAGGTAGTAGTTTCAGTGGAGGTCGAGCCATTCACGTCGAGGCAATTACATCAACATCCTTACTCGGACCTTGTAGGCGCCATTTTAACTTTGTAAAAATTCCTTGTAATATAATAGTGGCTCTGATAACCACTCTTAAATTTTAAGTTGGTTTTCTTTGAAATTGTTGGATCTAAGACCTTTTTTGGTTGTGGTAGAGGTGGTTGATGTTTTAGAAGTGCTTTACAAGTTTTCGAAACTTTTGGGTTAGTCCATTTTCAGGGGAGGTTCTGCCGAATTTTCGGTAGGATTTTCCTTGATTTTGGATCCCACAGGACCTCTCCGAGTTTCAGGGTGGAAATCCGGGGGCAGTCTTGTCATCTATACAGAGATGCATCAACTTTTGGTGCTCCATCATTGCTTGAAAGCCTCAAATTTATTGCGATTGGAGTTTCCATTGGTTTGCAGTTCTACATACTAAATTTCTTCAAAAGATTTTCTGCATATTTTTCTTGAGAGATAAATATTCCTTCACTTGATTGTTATACCTGCATTCGTAGGAAAAATCTCATATTGCCCAAGTCCGTCATTTCGAATTCTTTCATCATAGCCTTCTTAAAAGCTTCTGCCATCCTTGGATTTGTGCTTGTATAGATTAATCATCAACATAAAGACACAAAATAATAAAATCATGTGCACCTTCTTTCTTGAGATAGAGTGATGGCTCACTTGAACTTCTTCTAAAACCACTTTGACGAAAGTAATGATTAATTTTGCTATTCCATGCCCTTGGTGCTTGCTTCAAGCCATATAAGGCTTTTCGAAATCGACAAACTTTTTCTTCTTTTCCTTTCTCAACATATCCTTGTGGTTGATCGACATAGACTTCTTCTTCTAGTTCACCATTCAAAAATGCCGACTTGACATCTAATTGATAAACATGTGTCTTCAATTGTGCAGCCAATGCCAAAACTGTTCTTATAGTCTCCATTCGAACAACAAGAGCAAATGTTTCATTAAAATTAATTTATGGTTGTTGTGAGTATCCTTTTGCAACCAAACGAGCCTTGTGTTTTTGGATTGAGCCATCTTCATTAAACTTTGTTTTGAAAATCCATTTGAGTCCAATGATGTCTTTTGACTTTGGCCGCTCCACAAGCTCCCCTGTTTCATTTTTCTTGATCACTCTCATTTCTTCATCCATTGCATCTTGCCAAATATTTTCTTTTACTGCATCTTTAAATTTTTGAGGTTCCATTGCACTTAAAGTAACATCACAAGATTCATAGATTGTTTGGTCTTGGAGTTGACTCTGGTGAAGATTCAATGGAATGAGAAATGGACGAACCTGATCTCGTACTTGATATTGGAGTTTAAGGCAGTGAATTTTCTTCTTCAGGCAGCGGAATTTCTTCTAAATTTGATGTTTCTGGTTCCTCAAAAACTCTTGGTATATTCGTATGCTCATTCTTCCATCTCCAAGCCTTGAGTTCATCAAAAATAAATCTCTAGAGATTACCGAGTTGTTAGTTCTTGGATCAATCAATCTGTATGCTTTGGACTGGTCGCTATATCCCACGAAGATGTATTTTTCTCCTTTTTCATCAAATTTCTCTCTCTTTCGAGAAGGAATATGTGCATATGCAACACAACCAAATACCTTGAAGAAATCAACCTTCAGCTTAAAACCATGCCATGCTTCAAATGGAGTCATGTCTTTGACTTCTTTGGTTGGGGACCTATTGAGTATGAAGACGGCAGTATGAATAGCTTTAGCCCAAAACTCATTTGGCAAACTTTTCGCCTTCAGCATGCTTTTTTCCATTTCGACAATGTTACGATTTCTTCTTTCGGCAACTCTGTTTTGTTGTGGGGTGTACCCATCTGTCATCTCTCTTTTAATACCATTGCTTAAGCAAAATTCAGAAAATTCATTTGATGTAAACTCTCCAACACGATCAGTTCTTAATACTTTCAAATTGTGACCACTTTGCTTTTCTCCAAAAGCTTTGAATTGCTTGAAAATAGAAAATGCTTCTGACTTCTGTTCTAAAAAATAAACCTACATGATCCTTGAAAAATCATCTACGAACAAAACGAAGTACCTTTTGTGATTGAAGGACGGAATGCGAGTTTGTCCGCAAATGTCTGCATGAACTAACTCAAGGGGTGCTCTTGCTCTCCATGTTGATTGTGTGAATGGTCACCGATGAAATTTTCCAAAAATACATCCTTCACAAACTTTCTTTTCACCATTAATGGAGGGAAGACCAACTACCATACTTCTCTGGTGTAGTAGTTGCAAGCTTCTTTGATTCAAATGGCCATATCGTTGATGCCATCAAAGATCCTTCAATCTTTTCTACTTCAAAAGCATAATTTTCTTTGGATGTCATGATCAGCGGAAAAACTTTGTTTGCTGTCATGTTAATCTTAGCCACAAAAGAGTTATTCTTCTTTTCACATATAATACAGCAATCATCTTCAAATTTCACCAAAAAACCTCTTTGTAATAGTTTTCCCACACTTAATAAATTTTGAGCCAAATTAGGAACATAGTGCACATCATGTATAAGTTTTGATGTACCTCCATTTGTTTGCACATAGATGATACCCTTTCCTTCCACGTTATGTAGTTTTCCATCTCCAAGCTTAACTTGTGAATTCACTTGTTCCTCTAACTTGACGAAACATTGTTTATTTCCTGTCATATGGTTGCTGCACCTTCTATCCACATACCATATATCTTGTGACTCTTGATGAGAACCTGAGGCATGTATAAAATAATTACTTTTGAGAATCATACTTTTTGGTGAAATCTGCTTCATTATTTTTCTGATATCTGCAGTCTCTTTATGAATGATTGGGTATCTTGCAATGAGTGCATCGATATTTGCATTTATGATCGAACTTTTATATCCATTTTTCTTGCGAACATAACATTGAGGGGCTGTTGATTCTTGTTGATTGTTTTTTCCTTAGTTGAAATTTCCATGCCCATTTTTTTTGTTTCTTCCATTATGGAATCCATGCGATTTGTTCCCTCCTTGTTTGTCTTCTTTCTCTTTCAGATTCACTTTGGATTGAAATGCTTGCTCTAGTGATTTTTTAGTAGACTAATTCATCCTTGCTTCATGTGCTTCTAATGAACCAATTAGTTCATGTAGAGAAAGTGCATAGAGATCCTTTGATTCTTCTATTGCTGTAGCAACATGATCAAATTTTGGCGGTAGGCATCGTAGAGTTTTCTCTACAATCTTCTTATCTGGAGTTAATTATATCACCATACCTCTTGATTTGGTTAACAATACCAGAAAATTTTGTGAAGAATGTTTGGAAAGATTCATTGTCCTTCATTTGTAAATTATCAAACTCCCGCCACAAGGATTGGAGTTTGATGGAGATCACTTTTTCTGAACCTTGAAACTCAATTTTGAGTATATCCCAAGCCTCCTTTGATGTTGTTGTTGAAAGTAATCTTGGAAACAGATTTTTGCTTACTCGTTGGATTATGAACAAAGCCTTTGCATCCCTTTTTGTGTTTTCCTTGTAAGTCTGCAACGTTTCTGGTGATGCTTTCTCAGTTGATGTATTTGTTTTTGCATAGCCATCTTGTACAAAATCCCAAAGATCTTGGGGGATGAACAAGGTCTTCATTTGAAAACTCCAATATACATAATTTTCTCCATCGAAAATAGGGACCAGATTGTTGATATTGCTAATGGTTTAGGAAGTTGAACTTGATGCCATTGCTAACCCACAGAAGGATTAGAAATGCTCTGATACCAAATTTGCTGGGGGAAAGATCACACAACTATAATATATTGTAGGAAGTTATGAAAGGCAGAGAGAATATATAGTTAATTGATAAATTTTTATATATGAATATGCCATATTGTTGGCTTATTTATAGTTACAAATACACCTCCTCATGAGAGGACACAACTATTGAATTAAACTTAAAAGATGTATCTAAATACTAAAAGACACAACTAATACCCTTTAGGAAAAGTCATGACTGCCTATAGCAAAACTAAACTACAGAAAATACATTATTAATTTTAACAGGCAGACAATCAGAGCAAGCCACTTTTAATATATCAAACTGATCAAGAATGCAGAAACAGTGACATCTAGTGACATGGGTTACCACCAATGGAGGAATGAACAGCATACAACAAAGATGTTAAACGCACAAATAGGGTCTAAAGTAATAGTAATTATTATAATCAAATGAAAGTTAGTTGATCTGCATAACACCTTTAAAGTTCAAATGAATTTATCTAAGGATAGAAAATAATGGAAAAACACATACAAATGAACCTATAACAATATTGGTAAACACTAACAAATGAACCTATATCCATTGTTAAAAGGTGTAAGAAATATAATATTTAGGACTCCTAGTCCAGATGCTTAAATACCAAAATTCAATAAATAAATAAATAGATAAAATATGTTCCACCATTTAGCATAAAATTATAACCTTCACATCATAAGTATCTACACTATTGACAAGTTAGACAAAGCAAAAGCAACTCCCTTAATGTACTTTATACCTATCCTAATCATAAAGAAATATCAAAGAGAGAGACCTCTAGTCTCTACATAAGGGAAACACTGCTCTGCATTTAGACGAATTTCCTAGCCACCATTGTGTTATCCTCAATTGCTAATTAGGCTGAATGAATTTTCATATATCTCAAAAAATATATTTATACAGGTATGCAATACCAAATATGGTAGGTCAACTATACAGCTAACTAATTGACAACTAATTAATAATTACAACTAGTGCATGCTAACTATCACCCTCAAGTTGGTGCATAGATATCGCACATGCCCAACTTGGATAGCGATGTATGGAAATGACCACTAGTAACGACATGAGTCATCATATCAACCAGCTAATCTGCACTCCTAATATAAGGAACCGCAATCACACCAGAATCTAAATCATTCTTGATGTAGTTCCTGTCAAGTTCAATGTGCTTGGTTCGATCATGCTGCACCGAATTATTAGCAATCTCAATAGCTGTCGTACTATCACAAAAGAGTATCATCGGTTTTTGAGGACCACACTCGAGTTCATCCAAGAGAATTTTGAGACAAGTAAGCTCAGTAGTCGTGACAGGACCGCCCCCGGATTCCACCTTGAAACCCGAAGAGGTCCTGCGGGAATCCAAAATCAAGGAAAATCCTACCGGAAATTCGGCAGAACCTCCCCTGAAAATGGACTAACCCAGAAATTTCAAAACCTGTTAAAAAGCACTTCTAAACAGCAGCCACCTCTACCGCAATCAAAAAGGGTCTCAAACCCAACAATTTCACAGAGAAACCAACTTAATATTTAAAGTGGTTATCAGAGCCTCCATTCTATTACAAGAAAGTTTTACAAAGTTAAAATGATGCCTATAGTGTCCAAGTAAGGATATGGATGTAACGGCCTCGGCGTGATTGGCTCGACCTCCACCAAAAGTACTACAAATTGGGGAAATCTAGTTTAGATCCTCCGCCGGATCGTCATGAGCTACGGTCGCCTCGCCAATTTCTTGATTGGAGTTCAAAGTTGGCCGGAATCAGCAAGAGAAGCCGGCGGCTGGGGAAGTTTTCTCCGGCTGTCTTCTGCTCGAGGGGGCACCGGTCGGCGGAGGGGAGCTCGAGGGAAGACGGCCGGCCCACAGGGGTCACGCTGATGGCCTCGTACCACTGGGACAGTGGCCGGAAGCTGTCCTCCGATAGTGGTGCTGCGCGCACAGAGGGAAAGAGAGGGAAGAAAGCGTCGAAGAGAGAGAGAGGGTTGACTCAAGGGGAAGGTGGTCAGCGTCGGGGTGCTCGCCGGAGGTCGAGGTCGGCAGTGGCCGGCCGGCGATGGTGACTGGGAGGGGGCGTGTGCGCGGGGAGGAAGCTTCGAGAGAGAGAGAGAGAGAGAGAGAGAGAGAGAGTAGTCCGTGAGAGGAGAGACAGAAAACTCCCCACAAATTTTCAGTTTTTGGGTTTTTTTAAAACTTAGGCTGAGCAAAATTACAATTTTGCCCCTCACTTCAAAAGCCCGTAACTCACAAACCAAAACTCGAATTGACGCACAGTTCGCGTCTATGGACTCGTGGGTTCGAGATCTTTCCAATGGGTCAAAAGTCAAAATCAAAAGCCACCTAATTTTAAAAGTCAACTTTGGGTCAAGCCCAACCCAAAACCCTTTTTATTTTCTAAATAAGTCTCAAAATCTTCTAAATAAAAATTTAACATCCTTAAAAAAAAATCTCTTAAAAACATAGTTAAATAAAAATTTAAATTTCTAGTGAAAATTTGGGTCGGGTCGTTACAACCTCCCCCCCTTAAAAAAAATTTCGTCCTCGAAATTTAGATGTCTTGAAAGGATAGGTAGAAGCCAAAAAGCATAATCTTGCCAACTAGTTGTAAATCAAACTTCTAGATTCTACAACAACCCTTAAATGATAAAGGAAAGTGTGTGGTATCAGGGCCCAACAAAATACATGCATTTTGCCCAAAGATAGAAATCGTACCCATTATGACTTCCGGTGAAGCCAAAGCATCCTGGTGCGTCATAGCGAAGACTCTGCCCTGGTCCCTGGGACGTCCTGGCTGACCCCTCTGTTGTCCTCCGCCCCTGCTGACATAGCTGGACTGAATACCACCACTCGATGTAGTACCCGCAGTCTGCACTACTCTTTGCCCCTGACTCTGGCCCCCGGAAGTCAATCCCAGAGGAAGGGCTGAACCTGAAACTCCTCCAATACCCTGTTGTAACTTTGGGCACTCCCTCACAAAGTGACCCGTCTGCCCACAATGATAACATCCAGCACTACTCGCGTGACATACCCCAGTGTGGTACCTACCACATGTACTACATTTTGGGTGATTTGTCCCACGATGACGTCTATCTTGGGACCCGCTCGACTGTGCTGAGCCTCGACCCGAACTACTCACAGACTGATGGGTATGACTCTGTCTATGCCCAGATCCTCCACTATCCCTAAAGTCACGTCTTAAACCTCTGAATTCCCCGCTCCCAGAAGAATTGGAACTGAAACTGGCCCTCTTGGATGGTCCTTGACTAGGACCACCCGCTGAAGTACTCGAAAAAGGGCGACGTCTCGCCTCGCTGCTGCCCCGCTCAGCTAAAGATCTCTCAACTCTCATGGCAGCATCTCTCAGTGAAGAGAAAGTGGAGTGGTTAGCTGCAGTGACTGCCGTGCGAATGGAGTCTTTCAAACCCTCTTCAAACCTTGAGCATCTGTCTGTCTCATCTGCCACAAGTGCTGGGCAAAATCTAGAAAGCTCAGTAAACTTCCTCTCATACTCTGTTACTGTCATAGAACCCTGTCTCAACCTCAAAAACTCCGCCCTCATCTCGTCGCAATAAACTCTGGGATAGTATTTCTCATAAAAAGCTCTCCTAAACCTATCCCAAGAAATCTCAACTGCCGTGAGTCCCAATCGCTCCGAGTCCCACCAGTAATAAGCATCACCCACTAACAGGAAGGTAGCCAAGACTAACTTCCGGTCATCGGGACATCCCATAACCTCAAAAATCCTCTCGAGTTGTATCATCCACTCGTTAGCCACACTGGGATCTGAAGTACCCGAAAAATTTGAGGCCCCGAGCTTACGGGCACGCTCAATGCTGAATTCTCCTTCAGGAAAAGCCCTAGTACGAACAACAGCAGTCACTGCCTCTGCTAGCCTATCAATAGATTGCTCGAAACCCTGTGTCGTCTCATCGACACCTTCGGCTACCCTATGGTGGGTCCCCGGTGGTCGGCCACGTCGTCGAGGAGGCATAATACCTATAGGAAAACCAAACTCTTATCAATAATTAGGGATGCACATTCAGTGCCAAATTGAGGAATCCAAAACCTAATGCTCTGATACCAAGTTGACAGGACCGCCCCCGGATTCCACCTTGAAACCCGAAGAGGTCCTGCGGGAATCCAAAATCAAGGAAAATCCTACCGAAAATTCGGCAGAACCTCCCCTGAAAATGGACTAACCCAGAAATTTCAAAACCTGTTAAAAAGCACTTCTAAACAGCAGCCACCTCTACCGCAATCAAAAAGGGTCTCAAACCCAACAATTTCACAGAGAAACCAACTTAATATTTAAAGTGGTTATCAGAGCCTCCATTCTATTACAAGAAAGTTTTACAAAGTTAAAATGATGCCTATAGTGTCCAAGTAAGGATATGGATGTAACGGCCTCGGCGTGATTGGCTCGACCTCCACCAAAAGTACTACAAATTGGGGAAATCTAGTTTAGATCCTCCGCCGGATCGTCATGAGCTACGGTCGCCTCGCCAATTTCTTGATTGGAGTTCAAAGTTGGCCGGAATCAGCAAGAGAAGCCGGCGGCTGGGGAAGTTTTCTCCGGCTGTCTTCTGCTCGAGGGGGCACCGGTCGGCGGAGGGGAGCTCGAGGGAAGACGGCCGGCCCACAGGGGTCACGCTGATGGCCTCGTACCACTGGGACAGTGGCCGGAAGCTGTCCTCCGATAGTGGTGCTGCGCGCACAGAGGGAAAGAGAGGGAAGAAAGCGTCGAAGAGAGAGAGAGGGTTGACTCAAGGGGAAGGTGGTCAGCGTCGGGGTGCTCGCCGGAGGTCGAGGTCGGCAGTGGCCGGCCGGCGATGGTACTGGGAGGGAGCGTGTGCGCGGGGAGGAAGCTTCGAGAGAGAGAGAGAGAGAGAGTAGTCCGTGAGAGGAGAGAGAGAAAACTCCCCACAAATTTTCAGTTTTTTGGGTTTTTAAAACTTAGGCTGAGCAAAATTACAATTTTGCCCCTCACTTCAAAAGCCTGTAACTCACAAACCAAAACTCGAATTGACGCACAGTTCGCGTCTATGGACTCGTGGGTTCGAGATCTTTCCAATGGGTCAAAAGTCAAAATCAAAAGCCACCTNGCGGAGGGGAGCTCGAGGGAAGACGGCTGGCCCACAGGGGTCACGCTGGTGGCCTCGTACCACTGGGACAGTGGCCGGAAGCTGTCCTCCGATAGTGGTGCTGCGCGCACAGAGGGAAAGAGAGGGAAGAAAGCGTCGAAGAGAGAGAGAGGGTTGACTCAAGGGGAAGGTGGTCAGCGTCGGGGTGCTCGCCGGAGGTCGAGGTCGGCAGTGGCCGGCCGGCGATGGTGACTGGGAGGGGGCGTGTGCGCGGGGAGGAAGCTTCGAGAGAGAGAGAGAGAGAGAGAGAGAGAGAGAGTAGTCCGTGAGAGGAGAGACAGAAAACTCCCCACAAATTTTCAGTTTTTGGGTTTTTTTAAAACTTAGGCTGAGCAAAATTACAATTTTGCCCCTCACTTCAAAAGCCCGTAACTCACAAACCAAAACTCGAATTGACGCACAGTTCGCGTCTATGGACTCGTGGGTTCAAGATCTTTCCAATGGGTCAAAAGTCAAAATCAAAAGCCACCTAATTTTAAAAGTCAACTTTGGGTCAAGCCCAACCCAAAACCCTTTTTATTTTCTAAATAAGTCTCAAAATCTTCTAAATAAAAATTTAACATCCTTAAAAAAAAATCTCTTAAAAACATAGTTAAATAAAAATTTAAATTTCTAGTGAAAATTTGGGTCGGGTCGTTACAAGTCGCATGATGAAGAGCACGATATTCCGCTTCTGCACTAGATAGTGATACCACATTCTATTTCATACTCCTCTAAATCACCAAGTTGCCTCCAACAAATGACACATACCCTGAAGTAGACTTTCTATCCAGTTTGTATCCCGCAAAGTCAGAATCAGTATATCCCACAATATCTAGGTGACCATCCTTGGAGAACATAACACCTTTACCTAGAGAGGACTTCAGATAAGCCAAAACACGATTCACTGCACCCATGTGTCGGTCACTAGGAATATGCATGAATTGACTCACAATACTAACTGCATACGATATGTTTGGCCTAGTATGAGATAGATAAATCAACTTCCCTACTAACCTCTGATACCTTTCCTTGTTCGTTGGAACCTGATCAGGGTAGATAGCCAGACCATGGTTCACCTCAATAGGAGTATCCACAGGTTCGTAGGCAAAGTTACCAGTATCAGCTAAAAGATGTAATATATACTTCTGTTGAGAGAGAAAAATCCCTTGCTTGGACCGAGATACTTCGATGCCCAAGAAGTATTTTAGAACTCCCAAGTCTTTCATTTCAAATTCCTTGGCTAAATAATTCTGAAGCTTCTCTATCTCACTTATGTCACTGCCTGTAACAATCATGTCATCAACATAAACAATAAGCAAGGTAATGTTATCACCATCCCTTTTATAGAACAGAATGTGATCTACCAAAGCTTGCTTAAAACTATACTCCTTCATTAAGTAGCTAAACCTACCAAACCAAGCCCTCGGCGACTGCTTCAGTTTATACAGTGCCTTCTTTAGCTTGCATATTTTACCTCCTTTTGGTGTAAATCCTGGAGGAGAATCCATATACACCTCCTCTACTAGATCACCATGAAGAAAGACATTCCTCACATTAAACTGTCGTAACGGCCAGTCCAGATTAACTGCAAGAAAGAGTATGACCCTAACAGTGTTCATCTTGGCCACAGGAGCAAAGGTCTCTCGATAGTCAATCTCATAAGTCTGAGTGTAATCCTTGGCTACTAGTCTAGCCTTGTACCTGTCAACCATCCCGTCTGACTTATACTTCACCGTAAACACCCATTTACACGCCACTGTCTTCTTTTCCCGAGGTAACTCGACCATCTCCCAAGTAGAGTTCTTCTGGAGAGCTTTCATTTCTTCTACCATAGCAGACTTCCATTTGGGATCTCCAAGAGCTTCCTGAAAATGACTAGGAACAGGCACAGGCACAGAAGACAACTGAAGGGCAAAATCTAAGTGAGACTTAGACAAACAATGATAAGAGACAAAATCAGACATAGGATAAATGACATTTGACGAAGATTTGGAGAAACCCAACCTATCAGGCTCTTTACGATCACAAAGGGGATATCTCCTATCTTGACCAACGACTTGTGGATTCAAGTCAACAGAGTCCGAAGGTACAAGATCTAAGGCTACAGGGTTAGAATCAAAATCAATATCAGAAGCCATAGGGGAAGAGACATGTACCTCAGGATCAATCTTGGAAGAGTTATTCGATGGCATGGTAGTATCATTCGGAGAAGTACTGGAATCAGGAGGAGGCACATCAGTAGCATCCTTGTTCCTTCTTGTATAACCTTTCTGGAACAACCGAGCTGGTCTTTCACCCTTACTTTCTTCAGGTTCAGATTCAACGTCCACAGGATCAGGAGCATTAGAAATCTCCCCCTCACCCAAAGTAGCTGAATCCTTCCCCTTACCCGAAATCCACAATCTATTTTCTTCCAACCATAACCGTTCCTCTTCCTTACTACTAATCTCCCCCTGAAGAGGAACCAGAGATACATTCCCAGAAAAATAAGACACTTATTCATAGAACTAAACATCCATAGACACATAGTATTTACCCATAGGAGGATGAAAACATTTATATCCTTTATGGGAATTAGAGTAACCAAGGAAGACACACTGAAGGGCACAAGGATCAAGCTTGTCCCTATGAAGAAAGTGAACATGGACATAACATACACAACCAAAAACCTTTGGGCAAAGATTGACAGCAGAATGGATAAAGTGAAACCGTGATAACATCCTCAACGGAGGTTGATAGTCAATGATGCGGGTAGGCATTCGGTTGATAAGAAAGACAACGGTCATGACAGCCTCAGCCCATAAACGTTTAGGAACATGCATAGTAAAACATAAGGTCTGGGCCACCTCAAGGAGATGAAGGTACTTACGTTCTGCTATTATGTTCTGTTGTGGCGTATAGGCATACGTTGTCTGGTGGAGGATGCCATGTTGTTTGAAGAAATCAGCAAGAGACTGATTAACAAACTCACAACCATTTTCAAAATGAAAAACCTGAACCTAAGTATGAAACCGTGTGACAATCATCTTATAAAACTGAGTAATAACATGTATAACATCACTCTTAGACCTTAACAAATATACCCAACTCACCCGAGTGCAGTCATCAATAAAAGACACAAAGTATTTATGACCCGAAGCAGAAGAGGTAGAGAAAAGACCTCAAACATCAGTATAAACACATAAAAAAAGAATTAAACTTTTATTGAAACTCACTTTAAAAGGAACATGATGGTTTTTAGCATAAAGGCATTGTTCAAACCGTAAACTAGAAACAAGAATATGGCAAAACAACTTAGGAAATAAACGTTCTAAATATGCAAAAGAAGGATGTCCCAAACGACAATGCCATAAAAGAATCTTCTCTTTGTTCGACGACCCTCTTTTTACTTGAAAAACAAGACTAGACTCGAATTGCAATGCCCTGGCCCCCACCAAGTAGTAAAGACCTATTCTCTCCTTACTAGTGTCAATCATCATCTTCATGAGATTGTCCTGAAACACACAATGAGTAGAATAAAAGGTTACAGAACAATTAAGATGTTTGGTAATCTGCCTAATGGAAAGAAGACTATTAGAGAGATTAGGGGCAAGTAAGACAGAAGACATGGAAAGTGTGGGAGAAAGGGAGACAGTCCCGGCCCCTGTAACCGGCATGGGAGTCTCATCAGTAACCTGAACAGACTTAACAGGCGCAGACATTAGATAATCAAACAAGGAAGAGTTTCTAGTCATATGATCAGTAGCTCCTGAATCAATAACCCAAGTGTTATTAACAGAAGAAATAAAGGCCAAACCAGAATTACTTTCTTGAGAAGACACTCAAGAAACATGAGAAGCATATGATGAAGATGTGTCATCAAGAGCAGCCTGAGAAGGTTTCCTATTTTTCCTCTTAGCTTGCTTAAGCTTATACCACTCCGGATAGTCATGCTTCTTCCAACAAACATCGACTGTATGCATGGTACAATTGCAGTGAGTGCATCGACGAATAGCAGGATCAAAAGAACCAGAAGGAGCAAGAAGAGGGGCCGACTAAGAGCTACTCTTCTAAACTTCAGGGCTGAAGCCTCAAAACGATCTTCAGTACCCATGGTAACCTGTCTTTGCACTTCTCGGCGAACCAGGCAGTACGTTTCTTCCAAGCTTGGTAAAGGAGAGGTAGCGAGGACACGACCGCTGAAGTGATCCAAACTGTGATCAAGTTCTGCAAGAAACGTGTAAACACAATCCTCAACTAAGCGCCTTCTCTGTTTCTCCACATCGGCTCGGCAGTCCATATCATTAGGCCTCCGATACTCAAGCTCCATAAAAATGGAGTTCAGCTCGTTGTAGTACTCGGTGAGAGGCCGGCCACTTTGACGCAATTGAAAGGCTTTCTTCATCAGTTCATAAACCTGAGAAGAGTCAGAAGCATCAAGATAGCTCCTCTTAATAGCATCCCACACATCTTTCGTCGTTCCACACTGCACAAAGTGTGACATAATATTAGGAGTCATGGAGTTGATAGGCCATGACTTAACTAGGGCATCTTGCCCTTCCCATTCATCGTAGCCTGGATCATTCTCTGCGGGTGCAACCTTCATCCCTGTAATATAGCCCTTCTTCATCCTACTAGCAATATGCATTTCCAGAATTTTAGACCAAACACGATAATTAGTACCATCTAGTTTAATATGGACTGGAGAAGAGGTTTCTTGAATGGTCACAGCCAAAGGTAGCTTGCTGTCAGAATTGGCAAAGCCTTGCCACTGCCAGACATAGTGTCTTGCCCATTAGACATGTTGAAGAGAATCGACTGATCGGCTGGAGCAGAGAACGAGAAGGAAGTTTGATGTGGCTAGGGTTTTTGAAAAAAAAGTAGACACAGCAGCAGCACAAAGAGAGGCTAGGGTCACTTCTCTTTGGAAGAGGCAGCAGCTGCAGAAATTAGGGTTTTCTTAGAGAAACATAAAGTTTGTTAGAATTCGAGTCTGTGTGCAAAGACTCAAATTGATAGTTGTATCCTGCAAATAGACATCCAAGAATCTACTGCACAAGGTGTAGAGGGTGAATTTTTTGTCTTAGGAGATTGCATTTGCAAGCCTCTATCAATCCTAAACAAGTTAGTGATTTCCAATTTCACTCATACTGCTTATCTTATTGCTTCTGGTTTTATTCGATTTCATTGTTGTTGAAATTGTGAACTGAAGTTTTTTGTTGGCTTACATACTTGATATATGTGATATGAAATTACTATTGCAAGTAGCTTATATTTGATTACATCATTGATATAGATAGAAATACTATAATATTGTAGAAGTTGTAGTCTGTGTGTGATTACATTATCGATATATATACAATAATTGTAGTTGCTTTTACTAATCTTATATTATAGTTTGTAGTTGACTTCCTTATGCTTTATTATTAGTATTGTGCTTTGATAATAACGTTTTGACAACATATGTAATATATTTGCATGCAATATATATTAGCTTATGTTTGTTTCTGATATATATTATTTCTACTGCAAGTGTTGATTCTAGTTTTTCGATACTACTTATATCTCATATTAATTGATTGTTCCTAACAATCAAAACACTCAAAACACATTAATTAGAGTACACATTTTTAATTCAATAACTATAAATGTTCAATGTAATGCAATGGCATATTCCATAAAGGAAATCATGCCCCTAATGAACCATTTATCAATTATGCATATGTAATCAAGGAATGACAGTTTCATATATGCATGTATAGTTCACTAATTAAGACATACAAGCATGCTTTATAATTCAGGGATTAAAAATTAGTAATATCAAACCACCAACAAAGCAAGAGTGGCAGCTTGTATTATTTTCATTTCAAAGAAAAGTAGGTTAGTTATCTACTACCTTTTCAGTTTTAATTTCTTTAGTTTTCAGCCTAACTAATTTTCATTCCTAAAGACATGCAAATTCTAAGGCCAGCAGTGAAACTAAGTTCCAAATTATTCTAATTTGTTTGAATAACAACTTTAATTATGCAAGATGCCAATTAATCATCTAGAGGCATGTAACTTAGTTGTTAGTCTCGAGTTCATGTATAAGAGAGGCTACAAGTTACACTTAATTTAATCTAAGTGTATTCTAATCATGAGCAACACTAATTTAAATTATATTTTCTTTTTAAAACAAGCATGAAGTCATCAACATGTCTGCACATGTTGGATTTCTTTTTCACAAAACCAATCTTTTTAAACCTAATGATAGCAAGCCAATACATTAGGCAAAGTGGAGTTTCCTATTTTACACTACAAGAAAAAAAAGGTTTGGGTGACAAACCTAGTTCCTCTCCCAAAGTCGGATTTCATCGCCCAAAATTTTGGGCGACGAACTGAGTTCGTCGAGAGTTTGGCTGCCCAATTCATGACGCCCAAGAGTTTGGGCGACGAACCAGTAAATTTCGTCGCCCAAAGACACCTTGGGCAACAGAGGTTTTTCGTCTCCTAAAGCATATGAAACCCTAAAGAATAATTTCATCGCCCAAAGCATGTTTTAGGCGAGGAATAAGATGGTTCGTCGCCCAAAGCATGTTTGGGCGATGAAATTGGCCGTCGCCTAAACATGCTTTGGGGGAGGAATAATTAATTTCCTCGCCAGAACATACTTTGGGCGACAGAAACTTTCGTCTCCTAAACATGCTTTTGGCGACGAACTTAACTATTCCTCGCCTAGAACATTTTTAGGCGACGAAATTGTTCGTCGCCTAAACATTATTTGGGCGAGGAATAATTAAGTTCGTCGCCCAAAGCATGTTTGAGCGACGAACAATTTCGTCGCTTAAACATATATATATTTTTTAAAATTGGTGTTTTATTTAGATTATATATTTGAATTTAATATTTAAAAAAAAAATCTTTATTCAAAAACTATATAAAAACAAAATTAATAAATTTCTATATCAAAATATCCATACAAAGTAGTAATAACCCTAATGGTCAATCTATTCTAAACCAGTAGCATCATCATCATTCATATCTGACGGAGGTTGATGAGAAGATGGTGGCGGGACAAACCCAGGCATCGCCTTGGTCAATGCAGCATACAACGCCTCCTTCTCCACTCTCTCAGCTCGTAAGTCCTCCGGCAACTTCTTCACTTGAGCGGACAACCCTGCGACGACTGCAGATGGCTGAGAAGAAGATGAAGACGAAGACGAAGACAAGGATCGAACATCACGAATACGCCCATATCCCATGCCGCGTATTTCCTTACCGGGCCTAACACCCAATGAGTCTATCATAATACGAAGTCTGACATCGGGATCGGGTACTGGAATCGACTCCAACGGAGTACCCGGAGGGTGCTGCTCGGCCAAGCTCTCCAAATATATTCTCGAGTTGGCCACCATCTCATCCTTCAAAATGTTATATATACAAGTAACCAATTAGAAAAATAAATATAAAAAATTGTGAAAAAAATTAAAATATAAAAAACTAACAAGTTTTGCCTTGGCCGCATCACAACCGGGATGAACATAGATATCCCCGAAAGTGTCTATCTCCGGGAATTGTGACCCACGCTAAAAAAGAAAATAATTTTGTCAAAGACCCAACCAATATTAAAGAATATATATGTATTAAATTAAATAATGACGTACCCGACGTCGCGACTCCACTCGATATGAGATGGGCGTCGGACCACTATGATGGTTAAACGGCTTCCCTTTCCGGTTTCTAGCGTTGGCGACCGACTTCTTCTATTAAATATTAAGCAAATTATAAATGTGTTAGTGTATGTATACAATAATAGAATAACAAAACAATAATCGATTTTTTAAAGTCTTAAAATGATAAAACGTACCAAAAACGACGGACTCATGAAATGATCTCACAAAAAACGCCACTGGTCAGACCGCTCTACCAACTCCATAGGGGGGTTCGCCAATGCCTCAACTACCGACGAAAATCCCTTGAAATACACGTGTAGTTCGTGCTTCCACTGCCTATAGGACTTGATGAATAAATCTGTCATGTACGTGACGGTGAGAGGATCATCCATCTGAATGTCAAAGTTAACCTGAAAAAAATATTAGATTGTTATGAATGATCAAATTTATCGTTTTGAATTAATTATTGAGCTATATACTCACTGAGATGGAGCGGATCACTTTGTGTTGAATCTCTGCCGGCAATTTTTTCCAAGTGGTTGCAACCATGGCGCACTCGGCACGGATAATAGCCCCCAGATCGTGCGAGAACAAACTGTCAACGTTAGGATCTAACGGTCGTCGGCCGTTTTGCACACACATGACTGGAATCCGCGCCGCAGTACTGCGCACAATCCGAGAGGACTTCAACCCACTACATGGTCCCCTCATCGCAGTGGATGACGTCGCAGTAGATGAAGCGGAAGCGGAAGCGGTGACCTGACTAGAGCGGTGAGATCGATGGGCCCTCCGTGGCATAGAGGGGCTCCCAGTACTCGAGGATGGCTGAACTACATCATTGGGAGCTGACTCCATCGCCTTTCACCTTATAACTAAATTATATTTCTCAAACTAATTAATCTACATTTTGTAATTAAACTAAATTTTATATTTAAAAACTAACAAACTAACTAATC